>CABHPP010148156.1:0-41540 GCA_902168425.1 Peromyscus attwateri | reverse complement strand
CATCCCTGTATTCCATCCATCCCTGGTCCCAACAACTCTTGCTCACATAAACCCTCCTCCTTCTCACCGATTGGACTCCCGGAGCTCCACCCGGGGCCTGACCATGGATATCTGCATCCAGTTATCTCAGTCACTGGATGGGGTTTCTAGCACGACAATTAGGGTGTTTGGCCATCCTATCACCAGAGTAGGTCAGTTCGGGCTATTTCTCAACTGTTGGCAGCAGTCTATTGTGGGGGCATCTTTGTGGATTTCTGTGGGCCTCTTTAGCACTTTGCTTCTTCCTATTCTCATGTGGTCTTCATTTGCCATGAACATTCCTTGTGTTCCCTCTCTGTTCTTGATCCAGTTGGGATCTCCCGCTCCTCCAAGTTCTTTGTCCCTCACCCCTCGCCCCTCATTACCCACACTCACGTCCAGACTGTTCATGTAGGTCCCATTGAGAAACCCCAAACCTTTGGCTATTTTCTAGTTCTCACTGCTATTAATGTATAGTTTATGTCCATGTGATCTGATAGCATAATTATATCCGCTATCTTTTGTGATTGCTAATCACTTGCACACTCCCAAAGCTCTGCTTACTCAGAGAGTACATACCAGTGCTGGTAAACATAGTTAGCCATTATCACTACTACTTATATGCCACCAAACGCTGACCTTATATCTCAGAGAATATCACATTATTCTCTAAACAAAAATATTGCTTTGATTTTAATTACATATTTTTACAGTCTTAGAACTTTGAGCGATTGGCCTTGAATCAGTTTACAGGAAATGAAGACACTAACCATTGCAGACTGCATGGTCTATATCAAAAAGTCAGGGATGATTAACACATAGATGTCAGTCCTTCCAGCCCAGCAAGTTTATGCACAAAAATGATTTGTCACTTAAAATTTACTTAACATGTCTGGGGAAGAATTGCATTGTGGCCTGGAGAGAAGTTTAGAGTGACAGGTGTGTTAACTTCCCTGAGCTTGGTGACATCATCACATGCTGAAATAACTGACTTGTAGACTGTAATTAAGTGTAGCTTGTTGAATTGTGGTATACACCAGTGGTATACTGAAGTACATTTTCATAACTTCTTCCCAGATAGATTAATATCTCTAATATCCATCATTCTAAGATACTCTCAATCTGAAAAAAAATTTATTCCCAGCAATGTTGAACTTACCTTAACCCATGGATACAGCAACTCTTGAAGAGGCTCCTGGCTTTGTTTCCACAATGCCCAACCTTCCTATATTCTGCAGAGCAGCCAATGTCAAAGAATGCCATGCTCTTGTGTTTTACAAGAAAATCCAACTTCCATCACTCTCTGTGATGCTCATATGATTTGTAAATACCTCCCTCATTCAACCGGATTGTATTAAGCCTGAAGCTCCTTTATCTTTGAGCTATTATTCAACATCAACATCCTGCCTAATACAATAGGCCATCTTCTCAACTTTGCTTATTTTCTCAGTCTCTGCAGAAGTCCATGCTATGTGTCTTTCTGATTCAACAGAATGCCATGAGAGGCTGGGACTAAATTTCCTTCAGAGGCCATAGTGTTGAGACTGTGGCTAGACTAGCTGTCTGTGCCATGAATATCTGTGGTACCTGAGTGTTCAGCTGCTGATAGAGGCAGTCCTACTATGTGCCATGGCTGTTTTCTCTCATTCTCCTTCATCCCTTCTCTACTTTTCCCTTGTGCTCATGGAGGGGAGAAAGGACAGCAGAGGCAGCTCATCTCTCTTGTGTTTTATAGGCATGAGGTAAAGGGGAAACTAAGAGGCTAGTCAATAGTTCTACCATTTTTTCTACATTCTTCTTTGAAAGGCATTTTGTCCAACTACCAAGGATGAAACTGGAGACATACTACTTTTAAGGGGAAAAAACTGAAATGGCAAGTTAGAGATGCCAGAATTGAGTTCTTGTTTGTAGGTTGGCCCACAAAATCCAAATTAGATCATCTGAACAGGAGGCACCATTTCAGATCAAAATCAATTGTCTCCTGTGGCCTTTGAGAAGAGTGCAGCATCTCTCTATGGTGCAAAGCCATCCTGGTCCCTTCTCAATGGTAAGAGTGGACTTCCTGAGACATAGCCAGCAGAGATTCTCACTGATGTTTTGAAACCTCTGGTGATTGATACACCCAAAGAGATTTTATTTCCCACTCCAAGACTAGAATGTCAGTGCTTCAAGAACATGGCTTTTAATCAAAGCCCATAGTTTTCTCTTGATAATTCACAGTTTTGGGGAATCAAAGACAAATAGATGGATTTGTAGCAACCCTCTTGCTGTAAAGTATTCTTTTAATTATGGAGGTAGGCAGAGAGGACTTCAGATTGGCACTGGCATAGAAATCATCTGTCAGTATGAAAAACCAGGGCTCTTCATTGAAAAACACCATCCAGAGGTCACTTCTCAGACAAACTCTAAATAGAAAATAGAGTAAGGAATTTTAGATAACCCACAATCTGAGCAGTAACAGTGAGAAGTAAAAGATGAGATGCTCTGAAGTCCATTGTTTCAAATCTGTAGCCTCCTTATATGACTTTGGGTTAAAATCTAAGTGTGAAGTGTTTGGAAGGACTCAATGTAAATGGATGACTTGTCAGGAACACAGTCCATAAAAATCAGAAGAAACATTTACAAACCACATAAACAGGGCATAACTGTGTAAATTTTAAGAAAACTGTTACAGATTCATGTTTTATACCAGATACTAAACCTTTCAAATTAATTTTAAAAACAATCCCTCATCCTCCATATAACTTGTTATTGCCAGGTGAGGTGGGCTCTACTGTCCAGCATGGCAGAACTAGTCATGGGGCCAGCTTCTAATATTACAAAGTGTACTCTCAATCCAATGTCAAATGAATATGTAAATATTTTTTTAAAAGGAAAAACATTTACTTCCAGAAATAAAGAAATAATTTAAAAGGCAGTAGTAATAACTATGCACTGAGGAAGAACAAAAGATAAAGTCAGCTAACCATGACTGGCTTTGATTACATAGTAATAATGCCTTAAACAGCCATCATGTACCTGGATTCCTGTAGAGCAGTGGTTCTCAACCTTCCTAATGCTGTAACTCTTTAATACAGTTCCTCATGCTGTGGTGACCCCCAACTACAAAATTATTTTCATTGCTACTTCATAACTGTAATTTTGCTACTGTTATGAATGGTAATGTAAATATCTGTGTTTTCTGATAATGTTAGGTGACCCTGTGAAAGGGTTGAGAACCGCTCTGTAGAGAGAGCTTTGACTTTGCCTTGCTGATGTCTGAACAACTTTAAAATGGTATTTGCTACTGCAATAATCCTGTGGAAGATGCTGGATTGAATCATAACAATTTGATAATCTGGGTAATTTTGCATTTCCTGTGTTTGTCTGTTTTGTTCAATAATGTCTCCTCTATAGCCTAGCACAGCCAGGGGCTGCCATCCCCCTGCTTCACTCCTCCCCAAGAGCTGAGATTCCATGGATCTGCACTACACGTGCTATACATTTGTTTTCCTTTCCTCCTCCATTCACAGTCTTTCTGAAGAGTAACATGTCCTACAGTTTACAATGTTGCTGCTTTGAGTATTGTTTTAATACTCTTAACAAATACCTTCTTTTTAGTATTAGACATTATTCCTCTCAATTGCAAGTTATAGTCCATCATCAAAAGTAAAGACAGGAACTTCAAACAGCTAGACTCATCACATCCACAGTCAAGGACAGAAAGAAATGAGTGCATTCATGCATCCTCACTTGCTTACTTGCTTCTGCTTAATGTAGGGAATGATGCCACTCACAATGAGCTGGGTCTTCCTACGACTGTGAACTTAATTAAGACAATCATCACATACATGCCCACAAGCAAATCAAATGTAGAAAATGGGATGCTCTCCCCAGGTGAGTCAAGGTTGCGTCAAGGTGCTAACTTAAGCCAACCATCACAGATACCTAATTACATAATTTCAAAAAAAATGTGCTTCAACAAGACAAAAAAGAAAAAAGATTCCCTATGTTTTCCACATAGAAAATTAACAAATGATACATTTATGCTTCTTTAAAAGTGATTAGGAAAGACTGCTCTGTGATCACACTTAGCTCCTCAAGCCATAGATATGGGGAAGATGTTTCTGTTGAAAAAATGCCTGCTGATGTTTGTCTCTGTGTTTGTGAAGTATAACACCATGCTTCAGCGACTGGCTACATCCAATTTGTTATAGCCAAGATACTCAACAGACCACAGGAATGAAACCATTATTTTTTTTTCCAGAAGAAAAGAAAGCAACGTTAAATAACAAAAGTCTCTAGAGTAGACACTTTGCAACTCATGAAAACTCTCCCAATATCCAAATTAAATGCAGCACCCAGAAGCAAACAATCAATAACTCATTTTCTAATTCTTTCAAAGTCTGAGATTTCTTAATGATCTGCCTATGCTGCACCTGCACAATGAATTATTGAACGAAGAGGGCGCGCTCAGCCAGCCACTGAATGGTGACTTCGGCTGTTGAGAACTGCACCGTGGAGGACACCAGCAAAGTGCAGCATCAGGAGACCGCAGGGGGAGTGTAAAACAGGACTGCACCTACTGTTTCGCTTAGAGAGAAAAGCCAATTTGGAGACCTGTGATGCTTCTGAATGATGCTGGGCAGATAGCAGGACAGTTGAAAAGGACAGAACTTCAGAAGGAGCGGAGCTGAACTGGCTTTTGTTCATCAAAATGTTGTCACCTCCAACCCACTTCAGAGAGGACAGCTCATACATTTACAGCCACTGATATCTCAGCATAGGGGTCATAAGTGAACTCCAAATCAGAGGCCTGGAAGATGCCACTCTGCCTCACTCTAACGTGACAAGTTACTCTGTGATGTCCGGCAGAGTTTAGTCTTTGTTTAGAGTGGCCAGGGTACACGGTTCAGGTACAAGCCCACAAGAAGCCTCTATGGTCCATATATCAAAAAAAAAAAAATGACTTTTTTCAACTCTCAGGTTCTAGAGTGCTGTTATACACATAGACTCACTGTACCCATAACTTCCTGCCCAAGACCTGCACAATATCAATGCTAGCCAGAATTACAGAATCTCCAGCTGAAGAGCTACTTCAGGTTGATAGCGTCTGAGGGTGGGAGAGTCCGTTTTCTAAAGGGAGTGGTCCCACAGATGGCCCTATGCACATACATACCTATGCATATACAAGCAGCACTAAGTGGTTTTAGTGGGCTTAAAACATCAGCTTGGGAGGGAAGAGTGGTGAGAGGGAGAGGGGAGATGGGGGAGGGGAGGATTTGATTGAGACGTGTTGCATGCATATATGGAATTCTAGAACAATTAAAAATGATTACTTATTTTCAAGTTAGGGGAGATAAAGAAACTTGTCTTGAGGAGGTGAGGGTGGGTATCTTTGAGATCACTCTCTGCACAAGGTTTTACTTTGCAAATGAAACTTGAAGGGGCTTGTTTGTGTGGTGCAGGGTCACAGATGCTCAAGAACAGCAAGACATACGAACTTGTGAAAGAACTTACTGTTAGATCTAGTTGGCACTAACACTTGACAGTGTCACGTAGTTTCCCCTAAACACATGAATTTCAGGAATTCCAAAACTTTTCAAGAAGACTTCTTCCCAGTGCACTTCATGGGCTTGGCTTGCTGAATCACTGAATAATCACACTATCACAGTGTCTAGTCTCACTAGTCACAAACAAGGTCCTTTGAAAAGAAGGTCTCAAGGACATCCTGGCACCTCCTCCATTGCTGACTAATATTTCAGACTGAAAAATCTAATGCCCAACTTTTTAGGGAGTAGGTAATATCTCAATTTAAATCTCAGGCCTGCCATTAGCTGCCATAAAACCACTTTGAGTCTTAACTAATTTATTAGGTACAATTGAGCAAATATTGTATAGGAAGCTTCCTGTAAAAACTTGTTAGTGATAAGTTTTACAACATACATATGTTTGTATCCTATAAGTAAGAAATATAGAACACATTTCTATACATATATACACATGAAATCTATCTGTGAAGAGTGAAATTATAGTTGTTTCTTTTTCAACTTTCTAAAAATTTTATGACCTCTTTTTAAACATTTTATTGTAGATTAACAATTATACATATTTATGGGCAACAGTGTGATGTTTCAGTGGGTGTAAATATTGTGTGCTGGCTGGTGATTTAATATATTCAGAGACTGAAGTATTTATCATTTCTTTGTGGAGATAAGATTCAAAATCTCTTTCAGAGATTCTGAAGTGTGCTGTATATTATTGTTATATCATCACCCAATTATGCAATGGAAAACCAGGCAGGCTCTTTCATGCAACTATATCCATGCATGTGTTAAACCAACTCTTCTCATTTCTCTAGCATCTTTAAAAATATATTAGCTTTCCAGTCAGAGAAATAACATATTTCCATTTTGAAAAGTAAACACATTTAGGTTCTTAATGCATGATTATTTTGCAGAAGACTCAGAGGTGGCCTCAGGGAAAAACACTTAATGCATAAATATGGAAAGGGTAGACCTTTATTTTGATCTCTTCTCAAAAATCTAAAGAAATGGGAAGTAATGTCCTTCCAGCCTGTGGTGACTGGGGTGGTAGGAGCTGTCTTGTGATGTCTTACTAGAAGCCGATGGTCCATCTTGATGTTCTTCCATGCAGGTATGTCCAGCCTTGGGCTGCTATCGCAGAGACAGTATGTGAGTGCCAGTGAAATAAAGCAAGAATTTCCTCCTGTCTTAAATTAGTTACTGAGTCTAAGCTAAGTTATGCCCATTTTTAAAATATCCCCAGTGCTCAGAAAACCCATGAAAAGATCAATGTTGAAAAATGACTCTCCAGCAAATGCTGATTGGGATATTGGGAAGAATGTGGACCCAAAGAGTTTCTAGTCCTGACCCAATGATGGCTCCAGCATTTAACTAATGTTAATTTAGACCAAAACCACTGATTCTGGTTGCTGAGTAGAGGTATTTCATTTAGCAAAGTTATATCAACAGTGTAATCATAACATTGATACCTTCTCACCCACTGCTTTTAAACCACAAAATGGTTAAATGATGTATAGAGACAACCACCAGTGTGGTATTATGATTCATAGATTAATAACTGTTGTCTAGTTATCATCATTCACTGATAGTACTCTGCTTCCTTTAATCTCTCACAGCATCCCTCCCTCAGATTTTAAGTCAATTTTAATTGAAAGGTTGAGTGTGCCTTTTTCTTTAATCTGTGGTACAGAATGTTGCAAATATATCTTTCTTTCTGGATAGAATTCCAATGCCCTAGGTTCCTCACTGTGACAGAAATCAGGGACCCTGATGGAACAGTCTTCTTTGATACACCACAATCAAGAGAGATGTCCATAAATTTGTTAATAGTCTATATATTTATATTAATGTTCTTCAGTAATTGCTATCAAAGGTACTCATGTATCTACATCTCTCAGATAGGAATATGGACATGATGTATGTTAATGGCTCACCAAGGATGACCATTTTCTTAATGAACATTTCTAAAGTCATATAAAAATAAAATCAAATTCATTAAGTACTCATTTTTCTAGAATTCAAGACCTCATGATAAGGAAATTGATACCCAGATTGCTTCACACAGCTAGTGAATGATGGGCCTGGGACTTCAAACTTCTGAATTTGCTTTAATTCATATATATATCATTTTACCAAACTACTCTTCAAAGAGTGAGGGAAAATATAAAAATGGTTCATTAAATCATGCTTTTAGGACATCACAGCATACACCAAAAACAACAAAAGGTCAATTGCATATAGAAATTAATCTGACAAAATGGGAAACCAAAATCAAAAAAGGAAAGTATTGATGTGACCTTTCTAGTGCATGCTGGGAGATAATACTTTCGGCTGGCTGGAATGTTCCCATACTTATCTACCCTACCCTTTCCACACGCTACTGCTATATGGAAGTGGAATTTGTAACCAGAATGTTGTTTAAAGATTATTATCCAAAGACAATATTCATACCATACTATGAGGGGGCTAATTTTATTTCCTTACAGTTGATTATATCTCGTTTTATTTAGAGCCTTAGATTAGCAGGGCTGAGTCCTTCTTTTCTATAGACAAACAACCGACAAAAACTCCACTTTTCAACACTTTCCAAAGCATGGAAAAGTTCAATCTTTTGAAGGCATTCAACTGATTTTGTGGTGGTCACATGTTCCCTGATCTCTCACAATAGGCTGACTTCCCTTAAGTTCCTCCACTTATTCACCCACCCATTGGGTAATAGGAACTTACTGTCTTCAGATGTATGGTGGATAGAAAGAGACTCTACCCTTAAAGCACTGCAGGTCTCACAAGGACCAGTCAAGAATGACAGGTCCTATGTTTGGATAATGTTTTCAGAATCTAAAGAGTGTGGACACTGTAGTCCAAAGTGGTGTCACAACCCTTAATGCTAAAAATCATTTAGATCCTCCAATCCCAAGTCAAACCTCAGTGGTATTTCTCTTCCTCTGTACAGTACCCTAATATTGCTTTTCAAATTTCCCCAGCAGATTCTTTTTCACCTTTCTCCATCCCGCATTTCCTTACAGGCTGACATGAATGGACCATCAGGCTTCCTTACCCTCTGGCTTCTATCTGGGTATAGTCAACTAGAAATACTAATAATGGAGTGAAGAAAGAGAGAACAGTAAAAGCTGGTCAAGTGTGTGTGTGTATGTGTGTGTGTGTGTGTGTGTGTGTGTGTGTGTAAGGGGCGGGGGACTACCTTCTCTTAGTTACAAGCATTCACATGGATTGCCTGTATCCCTGACTCTCCAGCGTGGCTACCAGATTGCAGGAGTTTCCAGGCAGCTTCCTGTTCCAAAGAGTTGACCACATCCTCTCCTCCTCCATTAAATATCACATTTCTTTTCCCTTGTCTTTCTCTAAAATTGTTCTCTTACCATATGACTTCCAACTCTTTGCAGAGTTCATTAAAAGAGTGTTTTTCAAATCACTAAAATAGAATGTGCTCTCCATTTCTTGCCAGCCCCTGAATGATGCAAACACATTCTGTATTTCCTTTCTTGTGGGATTTTTATGTGTAGAAAATTACTTTTGATATTTCATGAATTTTTTTTTTTAGTTAATCAGTTCAGTGAAATTTAACTGAATGCCCATTACTTGCTTGCTGCATTATACTAAGTGTCCAGGAGACAAAGATGAATAAGGCATAGACTTTGTCATGGGGGAATTTTACCAAGTAGCAAAAAATGGCACATAAATGCTGTGATAATGTAATTTATCATCTCAACTAAGGGAGTCTTTCTCTTTTGAGACAGTCTTACACGCATTCCTGGCTGGCCTGGAACTCGATAAGTAGTCAAGGATGACCTTGAACTTCTGATCCACCTGCTTCCATTCTGGGATTATAGACGTGTACCACAATGCTCAGTGCATGTGAACTCAAATACTTATTGATAAGAACTGAATTACGTTAATTACATTAACACTAGAACAACTGCTAAAACTTATTTTTTCTGCAAACCCAAAATGAAGAGACAATTGTGCCACACTCAAATGAACAGTTTTCTTGATGTATCATTGGATTTAATGAATACCATCCATATACTGGAAATGAGTTACAATAAATATGAAGAAATTCTTGGCCTCTGGGAGCTTAAAGTCAAATACAAATCATTAAGCCCAAATAAGTCTGCCTATGTGACCACTGATTGCAGGTTAGTTAGTATTCAACTAGGTTGAAAAATTAAAAGGAAAATAGCATGTATGCTCATCTTGGTGCGCACCTTACTTTCTCTTCAGGAGATGGGAGGAGTGGGTGATGTTTCATGATCCATAAATGAAGCTTAAAATTTTAACTGTGGCAAATGGATTGCCTGAGCAACTACATTTGGAATAATGATGCAAACTCCTTGGAGATACAGACAACAGCACAGTGATAAATGGGAATTTTAGACTGCCTGGTATCACCAACAGCTTTTGTCTAAGTGGGCTTTGGACGAGATCATCTAAGATGAGGTCCTGCCCAGGCAACCGGCCTTTCCAAGGTCTCAGATGTGGATCAAGAACTAAGCTCAAATTTGTCACACCTTTCCATAAATAACAATATAGTACAGAAAACAAACCAATATTTTTGGTGGCCCATGCAGTCAGTCATCAAGCAGTGGTAATTACATGGCATTATATTAGTCACTTTTCATATCTTTAAGACAAAATATCTGACAAGAAGCAATGTAAGAGACAAGAGGTTTATTTGGTTTATGCTTGGAGGAAATACAGTTTGTCATGGAGGGGAGGCATGGCAGCAGGCGCTTGGCTCTCTGGGATTGAGAATGTGCTCCTATCTCAATGGACCAGAAAGCAGAGACAGCACAAGAAGGTGGGCCAGGCAATAAGTCTCAAGTCCTACCCCCCCACTGACCACTTCTCATAGTTACACTTCATCTCCTAAATGTCCCACAGCCTTCCAAAACTACCACCAGATGACCATCAAATATTCTAGTCAGGAACCTTGGGGGATATTCCACATCCAAACCTAACAGGCATCCTTCCTAAGTCAAAGCAAGGAGGAGGACCGTAAGGAATTCCCTAACTCTTAACAGAGTTCATAGGGGCCCAGTTCTTATACAACTGTTAACATTCGTTATTTCCCTGCTTTCTAAACAATGCCAAAAAAGATAATGTTTACTGTCATGTTTAGAAGATTTCATTTCATAATGTACTGTATTTATCAAATTTTCATGAAACTTAGAATGTTAACTGATGAATATTTGATGGTATTTCAGATCAATGGTTTTCTACTATTGAAGAGTTCCAAATGTATTGTCTAGCCACTCATTCACATAGACAGATAGAATCTTTTGATGGTGGCCAGTTATCAGCCACGTGATCCTGTTAGATCATAGACTCACAGAAATGAAGTAACATCACCCTACAAGGAAAACTTTGTAATTACTGATTTGACTGAAATTTGCCTTTTTGCAACTTTTTCTGATGCCTTCTCAGCTGTCTTGCTTCTTTCTTTGTTTGTTGTATTTTGTTTCCCAAGGAGTTTTAACAGCCATTTTTGGTAATAAAAGGTGTGGGGGAGGGAGGGGGAAGACAGCAGAGTGTTTAAGTGTGTGCACTGTTCTTGCTGAGGACTTAAGTTTGGTTCCCAGTACCCAAATCAGATGGTTTACAAGTGCCTGAAGTTTCGGCTGCAGGAGAACTGACACCCTCTTCTGGCCTCCGGAAGTACTGCCTCACCTGTACATACACAGAGACACTCATACTTACACGTAATTAAGAATACAGTAAGTCTTAAAAAGTATATCCTCTAATGTTGCTGGAGAGCTTCTCTCTAGCTCCCAAGTCCCACCAGTCTCCAGCTACAAAGTCCCGCCAGTCCCGGAGCCCACTTACAAAATAAACACACAGACTCTTATATTATTTAAACTGCTTGGCCATTAGCTCAGGCCTATCATTGTCTAGCTCTTACTCTTATACTCTAATGATGAGCAGCTGCAAAAATACACTGTGTTGGTTCAACAAATATGACTCAAGAAGTCATTTGTTTGGCTGGCATTGGGTGCAGTTGATTTGCTACCTTGGTGATATTGCAGCCTACAGGCTTTTGTGGCCACTGTCAAAAGAATAGGAAGAAATGTCAGGTTTGCTTAATATAACTCACCTCATTTTAGCGAAATAATGCCCTGTAGATCTGTAGGAGTTAGCTTGTATTTATCCAGTGACCATGATTTTAAAATTACAAACCTAATTCAGAATGCTGACCTTGAAATTGATCTCTTTAGCAAGCAGGATATGTGAGTTGTTCCTGCCCCAGTAGAGAATTTACAAGCATAAATCACAACATATATCAAATTTAAAGAAGCAGTAATTTGTAGTCATAAACACATGGAGTTAAAACCTTTTATAGGAAATGAAAAACAAGCTGACAGAACTGAAATATTTTCAGGAAATTAATGACACAAAATACACAGACCAGAGATAAAACAAATCACAAATAGAAAAGTCCACGACTTATCTAATCTTTGCACAGAAAGTAAAAGGCCAGGGATATTCTAGTCAAATGAAATCTGAGCAAAATGATTTTAGCAATAAATATCTACAAGAAACTCTCAAGTTAATATAAACAGAAAAGGAAATTATTAGCCTGATAAAAGTGAGATCAGAACTCTACATCTTGGGGCACATTAGTCAGTGAGATATTGATGGAAGCCTCCTTAGAGTCAGAAGGAAGAAGGTCTCCTTGAGTATTCAGTTTGGATTAGAAATCCTAGGCGGTAAATGAAGATAATACAAAGGCTGGGCTAAAATGTTGAAGAATTAGGAAAGGAAAAAACATAGAGTTTTTCAGTACAACAAAATAAAATTTAAAACAAAAGATTTTGTGAACAATTCTGTCATCCTAACTATAGCCGACAGTGTCCTAGTTGAACTCATGCATTTCCTATGTATGCATGGGGAAGTCCCCTCCTCCGTGGAAGACAGGGGCCAAAGTCAGAGACAGGAGAGGAAAAGTCAGATGTAAACTACATCCTTCAAAGGCTTGCTTCTGCTCATCTTCTTCTCTCAATTCTACCCTATCTTCTACAGCTTCCAACACTTTCTAGTCCATTCAAATAAGGATCTATGAAAGGACAGAATCCTTATAATGATCTCTTATAATCCTTATAATCATCTCCATGACCCAGCCACTTTACCAAAGACCCACTGCTTGGCATTGTTCTAGAGACAAAAGCCTTGGACACATAGATCTTTGGTCATATGCTTCAGATACACACCCCACAAATTACCCACCCATTTTCATCTATTTATAGGAGACATGTATAGACAGTGATGTGATCCCCACAATGGCTAATCTTCCTAAATTTATTGAGAATCCTCTACTCACAAATAATGCCTTAAATTTTACTTAAAATTTCTTACATAATAGTGGCATTTATGAGAAAAAATAAACATACATAATGTCAAACTAAATCTTCCTCAGAGTCAAATTGATAAGCAGTCTGATGATGCTAGTTGGGTCTTGTTTGGGAGGTTAAAGATGCAATTTCTAATTTTATTACATTAAAGAACAACTGAAAGAAAAACTATTGGCATTTTACTTGCATGGCTATAAAATGAGGCTTTTGCTCAACTCGATAGAAGGGAAAGTATGAGAGCTGAATATCCACTTTTTGGTAACATTTGTTAGAATTAAATAAAATTTGAAGTAGCTCTCATGAATGTTTGGATTTAATGGTTGGCCCTTATTTGTCTATTGTTCCTATTTACTTTAGATATTAATGGTTTGTCTAAAATATGTGAACATTTATAAAGCAGTTAACAAAAAGAATACCATGTTTCCTTTAGTCACCAACATGACAGAAAGAAATAGGACATGTGAAGAATGTACTAGTACTTGGGCCTGGGAAGCAGGCTCGTTGTGTAGGAGCACTTGCTGGGAAAATAAGAGCTCAAAAATTCAAATCCTCAGCACACACACAAAGCTTGGCACAGCCATATTCTTTGATAATCCCAAGGTTGAGGGACAGTGACAAGTAGATCCCCAAAGATTCCTAACCAGCAAGTACAACCAAAACAAGTGAGAAAGGAAGTCATCTCCCTCTGGTTGACAAATGTGCAGACACATTTACACAGACCTGCATACACACTCACACACACATACACACACACACACACACACACACACACACACATACACACAGAGGAATCTACTGTTATTGAATGATAACTGATGAATCTTTGGAAATAATCTGAAACAAGTGCCATTATATTTTTAAATAGAGATTGCATCCCATCAAGGTTGAGTAGACAATTTGAAAATAATAGATGAGTAGATAAAATAAAACATGAGATTCTCTGCATTTCATAGAATAATTAAGTCACTGCCTTGCTTATCTTCTTCTGAAAAGGGATTTCAGTGATAGATTGATGTTCCTCTATTGGTTTATCTGTGTTTTTTAACTTTTCCTGGGGCTTGAAACCTTTTGCTGATGTTTCTGTTTATGTCTTCTTTGAGGGTCTTTAACTAGAGAATAGGTGTGATCTGTGTATGTATCAGACAACCAGCATTTTATTCCTCCTGTAACTCACATAAAAAGTGGGCATATAACTTAGCTCCAAGAGAAAAGTGCACAAGGCTGTGTTTATTTTCTAACCCATTACTTCTGGCCTCTGTATCTCACTGCTCTCTCTCTCACAAGATAGTGTAATTTAATGCAGAAAATACAATAACTAAGCATGCTCAATTTTAGCTCCTGTTGTTTAATTGACATTACCTACCATTTTCACTTCTCATTCATTCCAAACTCTTAAGTTGCTGCATAACCAATCACAACAGACATTATGATTTTTCTCTAACTCTTTTAGAACATACCCCATGTGCAGACACAAGGGGCAAGACTCTGAGCTGCACCATTCATGTTGCTCACTCCCGCACTATAACTATGTGTTCCAGATGCAGTTCAAGTGGTGTTTACACAAGCATATCTGTCCTGCTCAAAGCTCTTTGAAGGCAGTGATTCATTTGTGCTGCTATCCATACACTGAGTAATCGCGAAGCATCCCTGATTTGGATGGGACTCAATATTTCCCATCAGGGCATGCATCTCAGAGAGAAGAAAGCATCCTCACTTTAATACAGCCACAGAGAGACTCAGATATATTCTTAAGCTGTCCTTAAATGGGAAAACCAATGTATTTATGAAGAAGCCTGATAGGTTTCCTGAAATGAGTAATTTATCTGCCTTTCAAACCAGAGCCTCATAATAATCTCAAGGCTGGCTAAGATAAAATGTCTGAACCATGGGTATGAAAAATTTATATGTACAAGTAAGCAATGTCAATGGCCTGGAAAGATGTCATTTGACTTTAGATGACCTTCCAACTAAAAGATTTTTCTGACCTACATTCCTCACTTTTAATAATCTGTTTTCTCTCCACCTATCTAGATGCTGATTTGGTGTTTACTCATCTGTGTCTAGAGATTTATATGGGAATGATGTCTCCTATATTTTAGACATCATGGATAAAGTTAGAAGAAATTTGCTTCTGTCAGTACAAAGAGTCCTATTAACACTTTTGAAACTTAACATGGAATACCAGGTGAGTGTGATGAGTAATAGCTGTCCTATCGTCAGCATAAAGGAGGCAAAGATTGTTGGCACATAACTGATCCTGCACTTAGGGTGGGCAGAGAAAACATAAGGACAGTCAGACTCCACAAGGCACCCAGAGGAGCAGTTAGGCTCAGGGAGTGCTCTGGGTGCAGCTATGGAAGCGAGGTCAGCCATCCAGTTGCCTTCATGATTTTGGTGTGACAATGTAAAGAGCCAGGAACTGGACATGTGGCAAATGAGAATGCAGACAGGGTTGTGAGGAAAGCAAGGACTAGAGACTATTGATTTTAGTAGACATAAAAGGGAAGGAGTTCAGGAATTGAAAAGATAGTATAAAGGTTTAAGGAATCAGCTAAAAAAATTTTAAAGTTTTATTATTATTAATGCATTCTGTAGGGCAAACACTTGTTTAATACACAAAATAGTATGTGGATTTAAGACTTCTCAAAATAATTACTTTCTTTTATTTATAACACTCTTGAAATTACAATATAATTACATTATTCACACTTTCTCTTTTCTCCCTCCAACTCTCCAATGTACCTGCCTTGCTTTCTCTCAAATTCAAACTCATGGTCCCTTTTTCTTTAACTGCTGTTTTACACACACACACACACACACACACACACTCTCTCTCTCTCTCTCTCTCTCACACACACACACACACACAAACACATAAATACATAATACAATCCTAAATACATAAATACAATCTGCTCAGTCCATAGCATATATATGATCTTAGTGCTGACCACTTGATATCAGATAACCAATTGGGAGGATCTTCCCTGGTGAAGCATTCCCCAGTTGCCTACTGTTCTTTGTCTAGGGTTGAGGTCCCATGAGCTTTCCCCCTTCCATATTAGTATGGGACTATATCCATGAATTCTCATAATTATTTTCTTAAAACCACGTAATAATCTAACTTCCATGCCAGTCACATCTCTAATGGTTCTAATGGTGAGACCACACACACACACAAACATACACACACACACACACACACACACACACACACACACACACACACGCCTACTCATCCCCAGATAGGGACACCAAAACAGACCAAAGTGTGAATGCCAACAAACTCCTACTTGGTGAACCAGTGAGTTTTATTGGAGTTACCTATCAGAATATGGGTAGGGGATTACTTAGAGGAGAAGAAATGACTCAAAGACAGGTGCCTCACAAGCTCACTTCAGCATGGGAGACAGTTCATGAAAGCTGGGAACCTGAAGCACACTGACCACCTGCAGGCACATCAACAGGATGGACAGTATTATTTTCCACGTGACTCAGTTGGTGAAAGCCTCTTCCAGGGAGCTTGGCTCATTTCTGCTTCTTTCAAGTTAATTGGCTGCTCTCTGCTTCTTTGTAGGTTGGCTTGTCTGAGATGCTTTGTTGTTTGGTTACCTGAGAAAGACTCCCAGTGGTCTTTACTGTTTACTCCAAGAGAATGAGGGGCCTAATGAGTCTGGTCGGTTTCAGGGACTTCCTGAAGCTATTTTGAGTTGTATACTTTCTGTCCTGATGAGCATCCCTATAGGATAAAATGTTTCACTATTGTAGGAACTGCTACAAACCAGGAAAAGGGTAAAACTGCTTCAAGAATTCACACCTTGGACTTAGATGTACACATTCAATGCCAAACTGTGGAATGGGTAGCCAGTAAAGAAAAGTATTTAATCTCCAGAAGTAATATGGCTCAACTATATTCTCAGATCGGAAGAGGATATTGAGAGGACTGGTTGGCCAAACCAGGGCCATGACAGGTTCCCCTAGCAGCCCTGGCACAGAGCAGGCCTTAGTTCAGGTTCACTAGAATGGGCTACAACTGAGCAAGCAATTCTCAGGAAAACCACCATTTATGGGCAACCAATCAGCAGGTGCTCCACAGCCTTCTCAGCAGGCTCCCTGAAGCCCCTTCTGCTGGCTCAGCAGATGCCCCTAGCCGTCTGCTAGCTAATGATAGCTTTCCCTACCATCCCACCATTAAGCCCCTAAGCACTAGACATCCCCCCCCACCAATAAGCCCCTAACCATTACAGCCTCCCACCAATCAGCTCCCAGACTAATCTTACCTCCACCAATCAGCCCCAGACTAACCCCTCCTCCCTGGAATTCCCCTAACTCCACTTAAAAGGAACTTGTGACCTTCTTTAGGGGGTCGCTATTTGCCACCCCAACCTATTGGAAATAATAAAGGCTATAGCCAAATACATGACTGTTGGTCTTTCTTGGGGGATTCTCTCGGACCCTAACAGATATGGCTGAAAAGATGTGCAAATTCTAAGATTTTGTTTTGTTTTGTTTTTCAATACAGGGTTTCTCTGTGTAGTTTTGGTGTCTGTCCTGGATCTTGCGCTGTAGACCAGGCGGGCCTAGAACTCACAGAGATCCGCCTGGCTCTGCCTCCCGAGTGCTGGGATTAAAGGCATGCACCACCGCTGCCTGGCAGATGCTAAGATTTCTATGCTCTGGTGCATCCAGATAACGACAAAGAATTTTGAGATGGCTGGAGGCTTGTTGCCCTCACCTGGTTCGGCCTCGGTTCACACCCAGTTGCTGTTGTTCTGCTGCCCCTTTCTTGAGTCTCCCCTATATTCTGGGGCTGGAGTCCAGAAAGCAAAGACTCTCTTGCCCAGTCCGCATCGTGTCCGAAGTGACCAAAGAGCTACTGGAAAGAGTGTGGGGAAGATCAGCCCCAAACTGTCAGACACCATCTTCTGCTGCTGGACGCAAGGTACTGGGAGAGGGCTCACTGTTCGAGCCGATCTGCCAGGGCTCTGGGAGTCAGGATGGGACACCCGGCTCCATTCCAGTATCCCTGCCCCACCACCTCGGGTACCTGGTGCTTAGCCCCAGTGCCCTACTCTACCAGAGTCTGTGCTTGGTCCCAGTATATCCACTTTAGGCACTTGGGCACTTGCAGTCTGTTCTGTTAGACCCTGCTTGGTCTTGAGACTACTGGCAGGAGTGGGGTGGCGGTGCTGGCAGTGGTGGAGCCGGGTGCCCTGGATGGGTGTTACCACAGAGCTGGGGCCTGACCCAGTCCAGCCGCTTCCGCTTGCCACAGCTTTGGTCTTTGGTGCAGACCCTCAGCCCTGCTTCTGGGCTGCCATTTCGCCTTTCTCTGGTGGGGCCATGACCGTGGCCTCCTCACAGGCTGCTCCTGACATGTAGGAAGAACTTGGTTGTTTTCTCCAGTGGTCTGAGCCCTGCAGCTTGCTCAGTCCTGGCCCTGGGATGGCTGAAGAACCATCCCATGCATGGCTTGATGGGTGCTGTGGCCAACCTCAAAGCCGGCCCCCCAGATTAGGCTTTAGTTTGGTTTCCTGTTGCCAAGCTGGCATTTCTTGGAGGGACCAAGGGCTAGTGCTCACCAATCAGAAAAGGGCAGATCCTGAAAACACCCCTCTCCCCCCAACATGTCTGGACTTATCCAAACTTGCCCTGACATGGCCCAAGATGCCACAGCCAATCAAATTTAAACTAGTTGTAACTGCTGCCTGCTTAGTCAATCAGGTTTGTTAGAGATGACCTAACCATCCCTGAAATTTCCCTAGTTGTGCTTAAAAGGAGTCTCAGCTTTGCCATTTTGTTGTGTGGCTGACCCCTACATGCAGGAATTTCTCTTGAGAAATAAACATTCTTGTTTTTCTATACATGAGTGGTAGTCTTCTGTGGGGTGATTCACAGACCCTAACAAATTTTCTCCTTACATAAAAAGAAGACACAGAGTAACTAAATGAGCAAGAGATGTACAAGAAGTCCTACTCATTAACTCATCCCTATCCAACTCTCAGCTAGATTTTATGTTAAACTCACCTACATAGACATGCTCAAATATACTCCATTGCATTTATGTCAGTTAGAATAGACTTCCATTTCTTGGATCTCAGATATTTTGTTAGCCTGGATATTAGAGTAACATCTGCACGTGGTCCCTACTATTTTCTGATATATCCCCAAGTTGGCAAATTAGTCATTTTAAGAAGAGCACATTATAGAATCAAACCACATTCATCCCTGGTACCCAAAGGATCTGTCCATCTCAGAATGTAAATAAATGTACTCCAACTTTTAAAATCCTTGTAGACTTAGTGCTTGCATTATTTTTCAAAAGTCTAAGTCCAGATCTGTAGAGGCTGGAGACAATATCTTATTTGTGAGTCTCTGTAAAATCTAAAACAAGGTTACATACTTGCAATATATAATGTCAGCAAATAAATGTGCCCATTCAAAAAGAGAGACACAGAAGAACGGCAAATAAACATTAGAACAACAGAGATCCTTCCCAGCAGGATAGGCAGAGAACACATATTTTCCTGTCCAGAGTCTGAGACATGTGGTAGTGGGA
Organism: Peromyscus attwateri; assembly: GCA_902168425.1. Lineage (NCBI taxonomy): Eukaryota > Metazoa > Chordata > Mammalia > Rodentia > Cricetidae > Peromyscus > Peromyscus attwateri. Next base: position 22,071 of record CABHPP010148156.1, on the reverse strand, counting down.
AGTGAACGTCTGTGGGCTGGCAGGCCTGCTTGTCTGGTGGTGTATCTGTTGCACAAATGGACTCTCTCTTGGATCTGCTCCATGGGTATCTGCAGCCTTCTTCAGCAGACACGGGTGATGAGAATGGTGATGAGAATGGCCCCCATAGGCTCATATATTTGAATGCTTAGTCTACAATTAGTAGAATTACTTGGGGAATGATTAGAAGGTGTGTCCTTGGTGGAGGTATGTCCCTGGGGGTGGTTTATTCCTATTCTTTTTTTTATATTCTGTTTTATTTAAATAACATGTTTTTCATTTATTTTACATAGTGACCACAGTTTCCCCTCCCTCCTCTACTACCTCCTCTCCCCCAACCCCCGCTTTCCATCTAGCCCCCTCCCCTTCCACTGCTCCTCAGTCTGTCTCCATTCAGAAAGGGGCAGGCAGGCCACCCATGAGCTTGAACAAAGCATGGCATATCAAGTTGAAGCAGGACCAAGCTCCTCCCCTTTCAACAAGGCTGGGCAAGGTAATCAGCATGGGGAACAGGTTCCCAAAAGCCAGCTAAGCTGGGGGGGGGGGGGGGAACAGGTCCTGATCCACTGCTAGGAGCCTTACAAACAGACCAAGCTACACAACAGTCATACACATGCAGAGGGCCTAAGTCAGTCCAATGCAGGCTCCCCAACTGTTGGTCTAGAGTCCATTAGCTCCCACAAGCTCAGGTCAGCTGTCTCTGTGGGTTCCCCCATCATGAACCCCTGGCTGGTACAATCTCTTTTCCCTTTCTTCAGCAAGACTCCCATAGCTCAGCACAGTGCTTAGCTGTGAATTTCTGCATCTGATTCCATCAGTTACTGGATGGAGTATCTCTGATGACAATTAGAGTAGTCACCAATCTGATTACAGGAGATGGTGAGTTCAGGCACCCTTGCCACTATTGTTAGAAATCTTAGCTGTGGTTATCCTTGTGGATTCCTGGGGCACCAGTTTTCTCCCTTACCCCAAAATCTTCCCCATCAAGACATCTCTTTCATTACTTCCCCCTCTGTGTTCTGCCCCCAACCTACCTCCCACACCCAGGCTGCCACCCGCTCTCTCAATTTCCCATCCCTCCACCCTCCCCCTGTGGCTTGAGTTTTCCTGCCTGGCCCACGGTCAGGATAAATCTCTTTCACCTGCCAGTCCCACAGCCGCTCAGACCCAACCAAGTAAACACAGAGACTTATATTGCTTACAAACCGTATGGCCGTGGCAGGCTTCTTGCTGACTGTCCTTATATCTTAAATTAATCCATTTCTATAAATCTATACCTTGCCACATGGCTCGTGGCTTACCGGCATCTTTACATGCTGCTTGTCCTGGCGGTGGCTGGCAGTGACTCCCTCCGCCTTCCTGTTCTTTTAATTCTCTCTGTTAGTCCCGCCTATACTTCCTGCCTGGCCACTGGCCAATCAGTGTTTTATTAGCAACACATTTGCCATACAGAACATCCCACAGCATCCCCCCTCCCCCAGTTTACCCTGGAGATCTCTTCTATTCCCCCTTCCCAGGGAAATTCATGCATCCTCTTTGGGCCCTCCTTGTTATCTAGCTTCTCTGGAGCTGTGGATTGTAGGTTGGTTATCCTATTCTTTGTTCCTAATATCCATTTATGAGTGAGTACATACCATGTTTGTCTTTCTGGGTCTGGGTTACCTCACTCAGAATGATTTTTTTTTTCTAGTTCCATCCATTTGCCTGAAAATTCATGAGGTCATTGTTTTTTACAGATGAATAATACTCTATTGTATAAATGTATCACATTTTCCTTATCCATTCTTTGGTTGAGGGGTATCTAGGTTGTTTCCAGGTTCTGACTATTACAAATAATGCTGCTATGAACATAGTTGAAAAAGTGTCCTTGTGTTATAATTGAGCATCCTTTGGGTATATGCCCAAGATTGGTTAGCTGGGTCTTGAGGTAGATTGATTCCCAGTTTTCTGAGATACCACCATATTGATTTCCAAGTAGCTGTACAAGTTTGTACTCCCATCCACAGTGGAGGAGTGTTCCCCTTGCTCTGCATCCTCTCCAACATAAGCTGTCATCAGTGTTTTTGATCTTAGCCATTCTGACAGGTGTATGATGGTATCTCAGATTCATTTTGATTTGCATTTCCCTGATGTCTAAGGATGTTGAGCAGTTTCTTAAATGTCTTTCAGCCATTTGAGATTCTTCCCATTGAGAATTCTCTGTTTAGAACTCTACCCCATTTTTAACTGGATTATTTGGTATTTTGATGTCTATGTTGCAAAAGCCCATGCTAATTTTTCATTCTGTCTCTCTGTCTCTATGTGTCTCTGTCTCTCACTGTCTCTGTGTGTGTGTGTGTGTGTGTGTGTGTGTGTCTTCCCACCCCCTCTCTCTCCCTGCTGTATGCTTGCAGTATGTAAGTCAACATGTAATGTCTCAGACATTTTGCCAGCACCATGCCATGCTCCCCATCATGAAGACCATTGACTAACTCTATGAAACTGTAAGGAGTCCCTAATTAAATGCTTTCATTCTTAAGTTGCCTTGATCATGGTATCTCTTCACAGCAACATAACAGTGACTAAGACATCAATATTTTGAAACTCCACCATAGTTTATATTTGTAATTACCCTTGTAATTTCATTTATTGTCCTCTCAAGGGATCTGTACAGGAAACTAATCTGAGTATATATTGCCTGGCCTCACATACTTTTATTTGGAACCATGATGGAAGCTATCATTATACTACAACTTTGGGTTCTACATATTGACAAAACCAGGACTCCATAGATGATACCAAGTTTTGCTGCCACTGCCATTAAGAGCCAAGTCTAACTGGATGCTAGTTATATCAATTCTGAAGCCCTAGGTGGATGAACCTGGTAAAACACAACTGTAGTTAGCCTTGTGTGAGCTAGGGGCAGGTGTCCTGAAGTTTCTTTTGTAATGGAAAAATCTTTCAAATGAGTCTAATTTTATCTCTTTGGGTCTTTGATGCAAGAAGGCAAATCTTCTTGAGATGCCATCAAGGCACCTGTCTTAGTTTGTGTTTTTATTGCCATGAAGAGACACCATGACCATGGAAACTCTTGTAAAGAAAAACAATTAATTGGTGCTGACTTACAGTTTCCGACATTTAGTCCATTATCATCATGACAGGAAGCATGGCAGTGCACAGGCAGACATGGTGATGGAGAGAGAGCTGAGAGTTCTACATCTTAATCAGTAGGAAGCAGAAGGAGACTGTGTGCCACACTGAGTATAGCTGGAGCATAGGAGACCTCAAAGCCTTCCTCCACAGTGACAGACTTCCTCCAACAAGGCACATTTACTCCAACAAAGCCTCACCTCCTAATAGTGCCACTTCCTATGGACCAAGTATTCAAACACATGAGTCTATGGGCGCTATACCTCATCAAACCACCATAGCATCTTTCTGAGTGCAAATTCTTCTCTCTTTGTAATGGGGAAAGAATGAAAACAAGGTAACAGAAGGCTAATTAGGCTCGACCATGGAAGTCAGTATATTCCCCACAAGTATATTAGACTCACTATTCCCCTCCACTAGAGAAAACATTCACTGTGAAACCTACAGTCATAAGAACAGTAAATCAATTAAGATCTTTCTTGGGATGATTTGTCTACATAATGTCTTGAAATACAGTAAACATATACTACCCCTATTTAGCATCAGAGCAGGGATCCACCTTCAGGGGTGCACCAGGTAGAACTGGAATAGTTGTGGCATTTTCCAGGTGTTACAATTCAGATGTGAAAGGTCTCCATAGACTTGTGTGTTTGAACACATTGTCTCCAGACAGTTGTTTGTTTTTGGAAGTCCCGGGACCTTTGGAAGGTGGGGCCCAACTAGAGGATATAGAAATCTAGAAGGCGGGCCTTGAGGTCTATAGTCTGATTGCTTCTTGCCTAATCTCTACTTACCGCTCTACCTAGTTGTGAGTGTAGCGGTCTCATGTTCCTGATGGCACAGCCAATAGCTAGACCTGTGGCCATTCCTTCCCAGCCATGATGGACTGCCCCCTCAAACTGTGAACCAGAACAAATCCTTCCTTTCTTAAGTTGCTTCTCCTTAAGTCACAGTGACAAGAAATGTCACTAATCTATGAAGATCTTCAGTCACTCCCTGGCATTCTTTTATCACTTGCCATGGTGCCATGGTGAGGTTTCACAAAAACATAAAACATTAACAGAAGGTGAGTCAGCCAGCAAGTCTCTGCCAGAAACACTTTATATGCTAGTAATATGGCTATATTACATCCATAAACTAGAAAACAAATGAACAATCAATTAGGAATGGCTGATGCAGTTTTCCATCATGGTTTTTGAAGTGAAAGCCTAGACAGTCAAGTTCAATGTCTCTCATTCTGTTCTCTACCAAAGGAAATGCTTGTTGAAATTTACCAAATAAATCTCAACAGCTCTTGTCACTCAAGTAGCTTTTCCATTTCCAACTGATTCTTAGAACCAGGGAATTATCATGCAGATGGGATTGTTTGGTGAAGACTTAATGTGTTTTCTTTTTAGAAGCTCTCCCTGAGGAATTTCACGAGAACTAACAGTTATGCTAAGCTTAAATGAGTTGTTAGTATGCAGACCACTTCTATGCCTCCATTCTTTGCTACCAGGACATGAGATCAGCATAGCTATTCCCACTCAATTACAGGAGCAGGAAGAAAAAGAGGACAAGCAAGAATAACAAGAATATTAGTCTCAAGAAAGTGCCACTTGCTCTCTTGAGCTGATCACATGTTTCATGGAAAATGATGGAATGATGACTTATCAGTTAAAAGCATATATTATTCTTGCAGAGTACCAATTTTTGCTCCCTAGCACCCAAGTCAGGCTGCTCACAATCACCTGTAACTCCAGCTCAAGGGAATCTGATAGCCTCTTTTGGTTTCCACGGCCATCTGTACTCAACTGTAAATTCCTTTGCCCCATCCTAGACACAATAAAAATAAAATAAGCCTGAAAAAGTGATCATAAAATACATTTAGAAACTCACTAGTACTTCTCAGTTGGATGTTTGCTTGCAAACAAACATACTCAAAACTACTGACGGGTCCACGCTACAAAAAAAACTTTAAATGGCATCAATGAGGTCAATTTTAAGAAGCCTATGTTGTTACATTAAGTCTTCATCCATGTGAACTGACAACCCAGCAGAAAGCAGAGCCCTGTGTGCATCTGATCTTTTGTAGTTAACATCTGATAAAGTGACATCTTATGGAAGTGGAAATTGCTGCTTTCACCCTGAGGCTCATACAATAATAAAGCTGTTTATAGTGATTATCCCACTAATGAATGACATCTCCATTTCTAAGCATCTGTTTAATACCTGGGATGTTTGCCTTACCTCATAAGACCAAAACTCTATCCACAGGCCCAATTTCATTGAGTCTGTTCCTTGCTACTCTTATTAGACAGAGGAGCTACAATCAAATCTTAGGGGAATAACCAGCAAGTGGTAGGGACACTTCTTTCAAAGTGCACTGCTGCAATGAGAGCCAGAGGACAGGAGCAATTATAAAAGGTGTAACTTGCCTGGAAACAGTGAGCTGGGTGAAATTTCAATGAAAGAATACAGCATGGGCCTCTGGTTTAGCTGGCAAGCCATAAGGATAAAGTGTCACTCATTAGACGCGAATATGGGGAAGGATAAGTAACACGAGTGGACATTTGAATGGCCCCATAAAATCTGCTATTGTGGAAGCTCCCTAAAATATATACAAATATCAAAGAAATCTAAATGAAGTCACCAAATAATGGGGGAGAGACAGCCCCAGCTAGAGACCTTCTACCGCTATGTGAAAAAAATCCAGTGCCGGGAATTGCTTACATTCAGTTATTTGCCAACAGGGTCCCATGGAAATCCCCAAACATCATAGGCTACTATCAACGTTGTTGGTTGCTATCTACAAACTGAGAGTAAGGCACTACTGCTGAAGAAAACACTTACCTATCTCATCGAACACTGAGAAATCGACCTGGTGCCTAATTCAAGGCTTCACCCCTACTGACCAGTGTTCGTGGCACTGGAAGGTACTCTTGATGCTGTAAGAGGAGAAAATAATGGTGGTAGTAACCAACCATTCTCTAATGGGATTTAAGGCTCACTCCATGAGATGGAACCCATGCCTGACCCCGCTAGGTGGCTAAGAACCTGAGACTAGGTAGGACATGGACTCAGGGGAAAATGAAACACTATTGTTCTGCTGAAGGAACACAGCAATCAAATGAATGATTCCTAAGGACATTCTGCCATGCCCATAGATCAGTGTCTCTCTCAGCCATCATCAGAGACGCTTCTTCTTGCAGTAGATGGGAACTAACATAGAGATTGACAGCTGAACAGTATACAAAGAGTTAGAGACTCGGGAGCACTCCATTTTAAATGGTATGTCTCTGTTAAATCCTTGCTCTTGAGGATCAGTGAGCTAGGGGAAAGATGAGGTGAAAAAATTGTAAGAGCCAGTGGGAGTGAAAGACGCCAAGGAAACAGTGCCATACAGTCACAAGAGAACCGATGAACGTATGAACTAATGGAGACCGGGGCAGCATGCAGGAGGCCTACACATGGTCAAGCCAGACTGGCCGCAGTACTGAGAGGGGGAAATGGACAAGCAAGCAGTCTAAAATTGATAGCCACTGACAAAAGAAACGTTCATTTTCTCCGATGGAGTCTTGTTAGGTAAATTAACCACACTCTGAGGTAGACCCATGCCCAGAGGTAGATGGCCCAAACAAAATGAACTCAGTATTTTTGTGGACTTCTTGTCTCATATTGCTGTGCTTGGGAAAAATTTTTGTTATATTGGTCTTTTGTTTGTATCTTGTGATTTCTAATTTTGTATTTTTGTAGGGGGTTTTTTGCTGTTAGTTTCGTGTGTGTGTGTGTGTGTGTGTGTGTGTGTGTGTGTGTGTGTGTTGGGTGGGTAGGGAGGTGGGGAGCATCTGGGAATAGTTGAGGGAGGAGATATTGTGATCAGAATATAGTACATGAAAATTTTTTTCAATAAAAAAAGTAAAACAACTGTCTCAACAACAACAACAACAAAAAATCCTAAGCAGTCATTTAAGGAAGCAAAGAACTGGAACAGCAGAGATCCCAGGTATTCAGTGGACAATTCCACAGAGATTTGGATTCTGCCTATGCAACCAGCCTGCAGTAGAAATATCAGTCTCCTCTAGTGATAGGCAAGCTGTTAAATGCTCCATTGCAGAATCTCCATTAAAAGGAGATTAGTGCCTGTTTGGGAGGTGGGATGAAAGGCCAGATGAGAAGTCTCCCTATTTTTACCTCTCACCCAATCTGAAGACAGTATCCAAAAGCCAGCTTGGAGTGTAGTGGGTATTCATTCCACCTGTGGCCTTGGGGGTACCAGTCCCTAGGGCAAGGTAGTGGGTATTCGTTCCCCAAGGTACTCCAAGGCTGTAGGTGGAACAGATACCTGCTACACTGGGGGTGGGGGAGCATGGCGGTGGGAGAGGTTTTGAAATTCCATTGATGGCATGTGACTGTCAACACCAATGAGAATCAGTGTTCTGTTCTCTGAGGGATTGTTTATGTTGGCACTTTAGGTTTGTGCTCCTGACCAATAACAAACTGTAAGATATCTGCATGAATTAAACACAGAAGGATCACAAGGACACCGAGTTCAACCAGAGGAAGGGGATGAAAGAAGACACAGAGTTAACAGAAGACACTTCACGTCTTTCCAGAAACCAGAACAACAGTTTTACAAAGGTGTAAGCACCAATGTGCTGCAGTGAGTGACTAACAGAGCTGCTTACATTCTGAGTTTCTGGATTTATGTGTAGAACCTGAGAAACAGGTCCAGGGACAGTGTCCTAATTTCATCTGCTTGAAGAACCAAGGCCCCTCCATCTTGTAAACCTCTCCATTTTTTGCAACCAGCCCTAGGTTTTGAGTTCTCAGTATTGCTGACATAAATTCCAGGAACCAGAAAGTACAAAGTCAGGACAGGAACAGCCATCTGGCCATCTGATGACAACTGATTAACCACAGAATGTCCCAATCTGGAGATAGCTCAGGAAAAGGGCTTAATAAATGACCAGGGTTAAACTGGACATGAGATAACAGAATTCTGCAAAGTCCCCAAGCAGGAGCCAATAAGGATTGTACCTGTACTAAAACCTCTTGATATGGTAACTTCGTGGTTTTTGCCTTTAAAAACTGTGCATCCTCAGGAAGGGGCACCTCCTCTAGCCTCAGCTGCATCAGTGTGCTTGACGAGGTCCCTGCCCCAATAAACCTTGCCCTTGCTTTTGCATTTCGGTGTCTCCGGTGGTCTCTTGGGGGGTGGGAGTGGGGTCTCTCGACTTGAGCGTAACATTGCTCACAATCCATGGGCATGTGACATACTAGGTACTGAGGTAACAAAAATGAAGAGAACAAAGATGACCCCATTTTCATGGAACTCACGTTCCATACTGGGAGTGGTAATTCAGAAGACAAAAAAGTAAATAGCAGTAGCAACTGGAAATGTTGTCTCACCCAGTGATTGCTCTAGAGGAAAATTATATGGAAGATGGTTACCAACAAAAAGCAAGGAAAATCATAGTAGAGATGTCTGATGCATTTGTTTTAAATTTGTGGTTGGCTACACTTGGATAAACTCAAAGCCAATACTCTTACATTTTATCGTTCATAACAGTTATGAAGAAGGACAAGGGGGGAGACAACAAGTGAGAGGTATGTCAAACCTTACGATATTCTAGAAATTTCTAGTCATACCTAGAGTTGAGAAACTTCTGGGTGTAATACAGATAAGCAGAAAATAGAAACACGCACAATAAAACCCCCGCTGTGTAAAAAGAAATGACTCTGCAAATGGTTTTCCTAGCACAGTGTTATGGCTTAAATATGTAATGTCTCTCCCAAAGACTCCAGTTGGTGGCACTGTTTTAGGAGACCATAGGATGTTTAGGAGGTGATGTCTTACTGGAGGAACTCTGTCTCAGAGGCTATAGCTTGGCACTGGTTGCTTGTTGCCTGAGTCATCCCTGCTTCTCGATCCCTGAAGATAAAATAACAGAAGTGGTGTCTCCAGGCTGTGACCTCCACGGAGTGCCAACATTCAATGTCTTCACCATCCACGATGAACCTTGAATTCTCCCAGACTCTGGGCCAAACCAAAACCTCCTCCCTGAAGCTGTTTCATATCAGGTGTTTGGCCACTACAAGGAAGCTTACTCAAATGCTCTCCTGTGGTCCAGGGAGCCAGTGAAGAGGAACTTGGGGCCACACCCCTCTCCCAAAGTGCACCTGCTGACTTTGAGCTGAGGCAACTTTCAATTCTACACTTTTCCCCCCAGTTGCCTGTCTTGATCCATAAATATTTTCTTTGAAGCTTCAAATCCTGACTCAATATGCTCCCTTGGAGTTTAGAGCTTTCAAGCCCGTATGGATATTTCAATGTGTTGTTTGGAATTTATGATGTCTTAGGCCTTTAATCATAGGGCAGTCTCCGCCCAGGCCTTCTGGGATGACTTAACCGAGGGCAGTAAATTCCTGTTCTAAAATGTAAAGTCCCTGGATCCTGACTACAGGACTCGGAGCTTCTTCAGGAAGCCTGGGGGGGAAGGTAGAATAAACTTCTAGTTGGTGTGATTTACAGCCATATCTATGTAGAAAAATACAACACAGTGTCAGCAATACAGCAGAGACTTCATTTTTTTAAAAAAAAATATCATTTTTCAAGCACATCCCCGGTACTTTCCCTTAACTCAGGTTGAGTCAGAAGCATTTCTAAACAAAGATACACTTGGAGGTCATTGACTTTTATCTTGCTAGGTTGGCTGCTATCCATTTATTTTGACATACTGGATTTATTCTCTAACCTTCAGAACACCCTTCTATTATTGGTATTGCCCAGTAAAGGGTCATCTTGATACAGTGGCTATTCATCTGAACTTCTTCAGGATTATACTAGGTAACAAACAGTCACAGGACTAGAAAGAGCAAGGGCGCAATTGCTTAACTGAATCTTGAGGAATTATTTAGAAATGATCATCATAGATTCACTTCAAGGAAAACGGAAACCTGATCAGTACACTCGGCAATTTTGATTCTGAATGAACCTTTTATCTCCCGTCTCTCACCTCAAGTTTTGCCTTTGGATCACCCTGCAATTATTTCCCATGTGTTCTTTTGTTTTGTTTTGTTTTTTGTTTTTTTTTAACCTTCCTTCTTCTCTTTGAGATGATCTGAGCATTACTGTCTTCTTTTCTTCTCATTTCTTCTCAATGGCTGGTCCTATACACACAAGAGACATGCAGACAAGGAAGTCAGCAAAACGCACAATGTAGATTGTCTCATTGTTTCACAGAAAAATGAAAAGTGCAATGGAGAACAGAAACAAAAGGAAGAGAGGGAAAGAAAGGAGAGCAAAAAGGAAGAGACGATTGAGCTGGGAGAGAGGAAGGGATGTGGAGAAAGAAAAAAGAAATATTGAGCATATCATCTAAAGGGGTAAATTGCCTTCATTTTAATACTCTCCTTATTTTGTACATTAACTTTCTCTTTCACTCTCAAAACTTTTTGAAAGGTAGGTGTGTTACAACCGATTCTTTTTTGTGTTGAGAAATGATAGATAATGAACTTGAATAAGTTCTGAGAGTTAGTATATTAGTTTGGGTTCTTAAAATAATGGATGCTAGAGATTTGGGGGGAAATAGGGATGACTGTGAAGGACAAGGATGGTAAGGTGGGGGGGCAGTGTCCTTCAGAGCAGTGTTCATGAAAAGACACAGCAGAAGAAAGTGAAAGAAAAATGCACAGCTATTGAGGAAGTCTTGGATAGGTTGGTGTCTCCTTGCACCCAAACTGCCTTCGAGAGTATTGATATCAAGAAGAATGGGTGGGGACCAATGTCCGTGCCATTTTCTGATATTGTTCTGGTTCAGTTTAGGAGAAACAGGACACTCACTAATTGTCCTGGAAGGTCCAAAATGGTGTTCATCAAGAAAATCATGGGCACACCTATCAAACCTAAAATCTGAAAGTAAAATATGTGGCCTTAATTCTTTGCAATTTGCTTCCAAAACACTACTTCTCTTTATGATTAAAATAATATTCCCATGGCATGAATGAGCTTCTGTTTAGAGAGAGTATATTATATTTATAAAACAAGGGCGGAGATTCTCAGAGCTTTGGAAACAAACTATTTCATGACAGTGTGTGTGGCCACTAACTGAGTGCTCTTGTGAAACAAGAGAAAGCTCTAGATGGGTGGTGGCAATCAGACCCACAGCTATCTTACCCTGTGGAGGGATTTAGATTGTTTTTGGTTTTTCTTTGTTACCTTCACAACACGTGCTTTTTTATGAAATAGAGGAATACTTTGATGAATTTGAGAGCCTACAGGAAAATGAAGCCCAGAGACAGTTCCTTTAAAATAAATTCACTGAAAGAGGAGAGATGGAGGGAGTCTCTAAATATACATATTTCCTAGGATGATCCAGAGGATATTGAACTGAAACTAACTCTTGGATTTTGCTTCTCTCATTTTAAAACTCAAAGTAGTTGAGTGTTGCCTCCTGTATAAAAATATGGAGACTGCCCTTTCCCTGTTCTTGTGACTCCCCTCCCTCAACTGGCAAGACCATAGGCCTAGAAGTTTCAAATTTCAAATGTACACCCTGAATAAAAGTTTTCCCCTAAACTCCTTAATTTTACCTTCTCTCTCTAGTCTATCTGTCCCTGCAGATTTCAAAGCAACTGCAAACTGCCCCAACAACATTCCAGATCCAGGTTTTCCCTCAAAATCTGCATCCCAGACAGTTTCAAAGTGGCTAGCCCCAGGTGGTCCAGCCTCACAAAAGGCTCCAAAACTGCTTGCATTTTCCTAGCCCCAGAAGGTCCCACAGAGCCTGGACAGTGAGTGAAGCAGCCTGAACTTGACCAGCACTCCAGCTTTCCTATCCTGCCCCTTAACAACAAGGATGCCTCAATGTCAGCAGGAAGAAGTCACAGAGAAGATTGTGTTCTCCATATCATTTGTCTATTATCAACAAAAAGGTTGGGATGTTAGTTTTCAAACCGGGACAAAGGGTTGAAGTACCTATTTAACATGTCAAAGCAGATGCTGGCTGCCAAGTTCTCCCAGCATCCCTCAGTCCCTACCTATTACAGGGCTCTCCTGGCTGGCATACTCTGCCCCTTACCCTAAACTTCTCCAGCCTACTGGCTGGCCTACCCTTCCCTATATAATCTAACCATTTTGGTTACCTGCCCTTTTATCTACTTTCTTTTGGGCCTCTGGGCTGATGCACCTGGTTCCCCTCTCTCCCATCTCACTTTCCCTATCCCCTCTCCTTACATGGCTCAGGGTCATGTCCACCCTGGACTCTCCCAAACATCTCTGCCTCTGGCTATGCTCTTCCACATATCTATATCTATAATAAACTTTCTCCTCCACCATCTCACACACACACACACACACACACACACACACACACACACACACACACACGTATATGGCAACTGAATATCTAAGGAAATGCAAGAACTAAGACTTCAAAGAAATTGAAAATGAATGATTTTTGTAAAATATTGTGAGCGATCCCACTGCTGGAAGAAATGTTCGCTATATTTTTGTGATTCTATAGAATCTAGGGTCAAGAAAGACTTAACAGGGGGAGCATATTTCAGATATGGCTGTGAAGTCAGGATCATTTTAACTATCATGCAGACCATGTCACTACAATAAAGTGATTTATCTAAAAGATTCACTGTCTAATTCTATAACAAAATTTCAAAACGATGGAGGAACAGAGAAGAAAACAAAAGCTTTTTACCTGGGCAAAAGGAACACTATAAGAGATAGATGGAGCCCTGGGGAAGCCCTGGAGGAAGTCTAATGATTGACAGAATCACTAGATTAGACTATGTTTTTTCAAAAAAGAAAAAAGTGCTATTTTATTTACCACTTACAGGGAGACAATTGCATTACATAGAGATTGCCTCCTTCCAGGTAGATGAATGTGATTTTTATCAAAATAAAAGTCACAGTAAATTTTTAATCTTAAATACATTCAAGGTCACAGGTCCTACCATGTGTTGAACTGGTACAGACTGATCCAGACCTAGACTTATTCTGTTCCTGCTTAGCTGTATCTCCATTCCTTTACTTTTTATTTTCCTCAGATAAATTGACTATGTCCACCGTTCAGAGCAACATTGCTACACATTAAGGTATCTGTCAGGTTGTAAAAGCAAAGCTTTGTGGAAGAAATAGCTTCAGGAATTATACTGAGATTGGTGGTTCCTGGAGCAGAAGTAATGAATGGGATTATGACTTACCACACTCTGCTCATCTTCTAGGAATACCTGGACAGGTAAAAAGTGGAGGTACAAACTGAGGGGGATTTAATGGTACCAGAAGAACACCTTTAACTGTATACAAAGCCTACAGTTACTGAAGAGAATCAACTATTCAACCAGATGCTGAAGCCTAGGAACATGAGAGAAAACAGAGAGAAGACAAACTTTTCTCATTTTACCATTTCCATCTTTTTTTTTCTTTTTTACAATTTCTATCACTAAACGATCTAAGAAGATTCACATTGCAAAAATTTAGTGTATAATTTTATATTATAAATCATATATCATAAAATGGTTATTAATCATATGTAAAATGCATAATGCATAAGAGATATATTATGCATAGTTATTAAGAATGTATGTGGTAAGAAAAGACAGATCTAGGTTGAAATCAAAGATTCAACACTTTCCTTTCAGACCTCTGGATTGGAAACTTAAAGTTCTCAAGTTTTAATTTTCTCATCTTTAACACTGAAATAATAAAACAACATGCCTTAGAGTGTGATGGGTAGGATATTCTTTTTTAAAATGTACTTATCTGGTCATGCTATCCAGATGTTTCCTCAAATACTATTTTAGAAAACTTTGTGTGCGCCAGTTAGTCATTAGTCACTGTCAACTTGACACAAACCTAGACACATCTGGGAAGAGAAAACACCTCCTGAGGAATTGTCACCATCAGACTGGCCCATCGGGCACAGTCTTGAGTCGTAATTGACGTAGGATGGCTCAGCTCACTATGGGCAGTGCCATTCTTCGATAGATGAGCAAGTGATACCGAAGAAAGGTAGCTGAACACTACCCCGAGAGAAAGGCAGTAGGCAGCATTCCTCCATGACCTCAGCTTCAAGCACCTCTCTCAAGTTCTTACCTGGGCTTCCTTTAATGATTGGCTATAACCGATAACCTAAAATAAACTCTTTCACTCCCCAAGTGGATTTTGGCCAGTGTTTTGTCCCAGCAACAGAGAAACAAACCGGGACCTTGTTGACTAGGCACCTTCTGTCTTTCTCAACTCTCCATCTTTCTGTCTCTTCTACACATAAACACCACATACATACTACAGGTCCTTGAAACAGTGTTTATTTCTATTGACATTTTTTTTTTTTTTTTTTTTTTTTTGTGACAGGGTTTTTCTGTGTAACTTTGCACCTTTCCTGGAACTCACTTGGTAGCCCAGACTGGCCTTGAACTCACAGAGATCCGCCTGCCTCTGCCTCCCGAGTGCTGGGATTAAAGGCGTGCACCACCAACGCCCGGCCTCTATTGACATTTTAATTCATGTGTTTGGTTTGTGTATCTGTGTGTGTCATGTGTGTGCTAGTTAGTACCTATGGAGGACAGAAGTGGGTTTGGGATCTGCTGGAGCTGGAGTTCCAGGCATTTGTAAGCCACACAGTATGAGTGCTGGGGACCAAACTCAGGTGTCCTCTGGCCATCTTTCTGGCCCCTACGATGGGTTATTTTTTCCTCTGATGAAGTCTGAAAAATAAGCATCTTTATAGTTTGAGTGTAATAAAGTGCTTCACAAAAATTAACACACAAGAAGTGATTGATGAGCAATAAATAGTACAAGTCCCTGTAGCCACGATTAATAGTTACTCTTTACTGCTTTTTGCTACGAATGTAATAGCGTTGTTGCTATGTTGGTCTGGTGACAGGGATGAGTGTGAAGAACCTTTGTAAGATGACGAACGGTCACTTGATTATGGGTTTGTCCTCCTTTCAAAAGCTGAGGTTCACAAAGAACATGCATCAGAGTCAACACTGCCACCTGCTCATAAATCTAAGCTACTGAGTCAAGTCAGTGCAACCCCAAGTTTTACACCCAGTAAACTGGCTTTCTTCAAAACAAGACGTAACTGAATACAATTAAACTCAAAAGCAGAAATAGATTAATTTCCTCTTTACTGTGTAATATGACTTGGGGGTCATCTTCATAAAGACTCTGGAACGATTTATGAAAAGCACGAGAAGCTGAAATTGGCGCCCTACAGCTTTCATCACAGAGAGGGCATGCTGGTGTTGCCTGGAAGGTGAAGTCAGGCTTCTCTTGTTCCCTCACTGTAGACTGTACATTGCCTCTGAGTCTGCATCAGCTCGTTGGAGCTAGAAATCCTGTTCATTATTGGTACCTTGAGATAAAAACCTCATCTTGTTTGTTTTTTTTTTTTTTTTTCTTTCACTGTGGGAAAATTAAGGGAAGTAAATATCACTCTTATTTCAGGGGAAAGAGTGTAAAAAAGGTTACTGTCAACTGTGAAGTTAACACACAAGTCTGCCACAAGTCTGGCAGCTGTGAATCCACTCTCTTCAGTCATTTAATCCCAACACTTGGGAGGCAGAGGCAGGCAGATCTCAGTGAGTTTAAGGCCAGCCTGGTCTACAAACTGAGTTTCAGGATAGCCAGGACTGTTACACAGAGAAACCCTGTCTCAAAAAAACCAAAAATAAAAAAAAAATTTGAGAATTAATGGAAGCCACAAAAATCACAAAAAGCATCTAAACTAGTAGTATGGACATTTATAATACATGTATATAATGAAAGTGTCAGCACAAACCAACAGACAGTATCTGTAATAGAATATTGACAAAAGAAAAACAATTTACAAATGCCAAAATATAATTAATAAAATAAACACAATTATAAGTAACAACTTTTTGTGGTTTTGCTTCAAAACCAGACTAATTCCAGAATTTATTTATGCTATGATTTAACAAGGAGAGCCACTCTCTCAGTATCAGCAACTTTTGTAGTTAGATTACAAAGCAAATTTGTTTTTTAGCCTCTGCCTTCACTTGACTCCCATACCCTGAAGAAGACAAACACAGGATATAGTCATGTGACAATTCACCATTCATAGAGTATTCATACAGCACTTGGATACTTGGAATTTAATTTCATATCAGGCAACCTAATGTATTAGTGAATCAGACAAATAATGCTGTCTGATAATTCAGACAAAACCATAAAGGCAGTTTGTTAATATGTCAACTCTTAAAAAATTCAATGTAGCATGTTGCTAGATTCATCTTTGAAATCATCTTTCTTATAGTACAAGATTTCAAAGCAAAGTAAAGCATTTTATCTAATTGGCTATTACAGAATCTATCCATGACCTTCATATGCAAACACACATACACACACACACACACACACACACACACACACACACACACACGTCTGTATACATGTACACATATATGTGTGTGAATTATTAGATAGCAATGGGGAAATAATGTGATAAATCTTTTTTCCCTCCCCTGGTTGGCTTTTCAGTTAAATATTGATAAGCAAAACTATAGACAGAACTTTCTGTCCCATCAGCATCTCCCAAATACCCAGCAGCTGCTTTCCAAACAATTGACTTGGAGGCTTAATATTACTTATAATTGTTTGACCAGTAGCTTAGGCTTATTACTAACCAGCTCTTTCACTTAAATTAACCCATAATTCTTATCTATGTTTGGACACCACGTGGCTTGGTAGGCCTCTTAGGTTAGCTTTTGTGGCCTGGGAGATGTGGGTTTGTTGCAGATGTGCCCATCATTATAGTGTGAAGATTCTGAAGCAGGACTCTCAAGAGTTCAAGGCCAGACAGACTGCATTAGATACTGAGACTGTCTCAGAATAAAACAATGGCAGACTGCTTCCAGTACTCACAAAGCCCTGGGTTGTAGATTAAGATTTCCTGTGTTCTGCTTGGCCTACAGTCAGGACAAATCTCTCTCACCCACCAGTCCCGCAGCTGCTTGGACCCAAGTAAACATACAGAGGCTTATATAAATTAAAACTGCTCAGCCATTAGCTCAGGCCTACCACTGACTAGCTCTTACACTTAAACTCAGCCCATTTCTGTTCATTTATATGCTGCTACGTGTTCCTTGGCTTTACCTGTGTGCCATTACATGCTGCTCCCTGGACAGCAGGCTGGCGTCTACTGACTCAGCCTTCCACTTCCCAGAATTCTCGTTGTCTGTGTATCCCACCTATACTTCCTGCCTGGCTACTGGCCAATCAGCATTTTATTTATCAACCAATCAGAGCAACACATTCACAGCATACGAAACATCCCACAGCACTGGGTTGTAAGCAGATTTTTCTGTCCCTCCTGCCAACTCCCAAATTGTGACATGGAGATTTATTATTAATTATGAAACTTAGTACTAGATAAAGATCACACAGTAAACATTGAAAAGTCAAATAAAGCTGTTTTCTGATGAGGTATTTAAATTTTTTCCTACTATGCTTCCTCCCCACCCCCCCAACAGTTTCTTCTCTCAATTATTGAAAATTAACCCAATGGACAAATAGGTAAGGGACAGTTGCCACTAGTCTGGTGCTGGTTTTGAGGACTTTCATCCTGGAATGTAGCAATGGACATCTCCTCTGAGACATGCACAGAAAGCCAGGATGGGACCCACTGACAACGCAGAGGCAGCTATAGCAAAGCCCACAAGAAAAGGGTTTCTATCCAAAACACAAAACTAAACTATGGAGTTTGTCAATGGATAAAGCCAGCGTGGGCTGGGCTGGCTGAGAAATGATAGCCTATGTGCTTACAGTTATATTTAATTGGAGGGCTTTTATGCTTCCCATCACTGAATGACACATCCAATTGATTTTTTTTTCATTGAATTGAATAGCTGTGCACAATTTTCTTAAATTGAATGGTAATTCAACCTGTGCCTACATCACACTGAAATAACAGATCAGTCCAGAGGGGAAGAGAAGAGCAATCAAGCAGACTGGGTTCACACCAACCCTGCTAAACTAATTCTTCACCTTCTAACACACCTTCTCTGTGTCAGACACAAACAGCTTGTGTTTAGCAATAATTCTGTCAATTCTCCAAACCTGCACACAGGATTGGAACAACTGACTGGTCCTGGATTTGAGCCTCCACTCTTGCCTCTGGGAAAACTGACATTTTCATTTATTCTCTCCGTGATAAGCAGGGGCTTTGGAATATTGTAAGAGAGTGTGCTTTGGGCATGCTCAAAACCCCTAATTAAGGGCTTTGCACTTTTTCACAAAATACCTAACAGCTTATTTCAATACTCTGTGGAAAACATGTCAGTTTATCACAGGAGCTGACATAGACCCATCCTTCCCAAGGCTCCTCAGTGCTTTAATCTAACTACTTTACTGACTTTCATTCATCTATATTTTAGGCAAGTTCTTCCCCTATTTTCAAGTCAGACCTGGAACTGGCTGCACAGAACATACCCTTGCACTCAGCTTTCCAAGTGCTGAGATTACAGGGGTGTGTCATCATGGCTACCTCACCGATAGCTTTTGATAACATAATAAATTAATTGAGAGTCAGAAAGATAAGCACTATTAATGGTTTGGCATCTATGTAACTGTCATTCTTTAGCTCAAAGCTTGAGGCTTGGGCTCAAGATCCTGAGTAGACTGAGTGGTACGGGGACTCTCAGAACCCTCTGAAGTAGAACAGGACTAAGGATCTGGGGAGTATGCACTCATTCAGTGCGGTTAAGATCACAGCCTCAAACTGCGGCTGTCTTACAGGCTGAACAGCCTGCTATTTTCATTTAATAAATTGCAGGTGCAACTGTGCGAAGTGATTCTTTTATTTTCAGTGCTGAGCAACCAAACCCAGCGTCTCGCATACACAAGGCAAGCACCACACTGCTCGGATGCCTTACTTGCCTGGTAACCCTTGCTTCAATTAACTAGAGTTAACCTTCTTCCAAACACCACATTCAACATGGTGGTACACACTTACACCTGTACTTTTAGCAGTGGGGAGCTGAGACAGGGGGATCATGAGTTCAATGACACAGAGAGACCCTGTCTCAGCATCCCCGCATAAACACCCAAATAAATACCTCTTATTGTATATGACACATGCAATGTCACTCTCAAATTTAAAACATAAGTGAAAAATATTACAAATGTCATCCAAGAATAGGTTCCTGCAGCTTCTTGGATGTAAGAGATTCATGCCTGCTATTTTTGATTCAGTGATTCTGACTCAGAATCTCTCAACATCTGGGCTAGATCCCAAATTGATTGTTTTTCAAACTGACATAGGTAAGCTTGAGACTAGATTCTGACTACTAGATAATTACTCCTAAACTTGAAAATACTGAGAAAGGCTATGGATATCAGTCATAGAAGTCCACATAATATATGGTTCAATTTATCAAACATTCACAGATAATCGCTAGCCCCAAATTTCTGGAGCAGGGAGGAAGTGGAGCCTGGAGATAGGCTAGAAAATCCTAAAATTTATGGGAATTGGTTCTAACATGATGAAAATATCCCCAAATTGATTATGGTATTATATTGTGAATATGCTAAAAGCCACTGGCTTTTGCACTTTAAAGATTTAATTATTTTTTTAAACTTCAAGTGTGTGTGTGTGTGTGTGTGCGCGCCTGTGGAGCTCAGAAAAAAACAATGTGGGTGCTGGTACTAAATATGGGTCCTGTGCAAGAGTAGTATACTCTAAACTGCTGTCTGGCACAATTTAGTAAGTAAATTAAGTGGTTTGCTTAGTAAACCTCAGTAAAGCTGTTATGCAAAATGTATAGGCCAGGCAATGAAATGCTTCTCTCCACAGACCCAGAAGAAAAATACATCATTGTGTGCCACTCTCTGGCTCTAAAGACTTGCATAGGTTTAGTAGCCAAAATGCTTTCAAGTTTGAATTACAAGGTGTACTTTTCTTGTAACATTCACCACTGAAGAATCGGTGGTGGAAACTCCATGGAGAATCCACCCTATAGCTGAAATACAGACATAGCAACATCTTCAGGAAAGCTTGAGATCAAGGCCTCAAGCTTGTGAAAAGAACCTCCTGAAGGGGACAATGTTGAGGTCCCATAGAGGGGCCACATGCTCAGTTTTCTGCATGTGGTAGTTAAGAGAAAACAAAGTGTCTGTCCTCCAAACTCACCAAAGTTTAACACGTGTCTTTGTTATAAAAGCCAATACCAAACCCATCAGCCTGGAGAGAGGCAGCATTTCTGAGCAGGTGGATTTTAAGCTTTTGTTGTCCATAGTCAGTCAATTCAGCCTTGCTTGAAGCAACTGATGGGCCTGGGTAAAAAGATGTCATCCTCCATCCCCCCACAACCTCGAGTATGTTTAAAGAATAAAAGAATAGCTTTTTTTTTAATGATATTATTTTATTTTGAGTGTGTGTGTGTGTGTGTGTGTGTGTGTGTGTGTGTGTGTTAATATAGACATGAGTACAGGCACAGAAAGAGGCCAAAGGGGATATCAGATCCCTTGGATCTAGAATTATAGGTGGTTGTGAGCTGCCTGATGTGGGTGCTGGAAGCTGAACTCCGATCCTCTGCAAGAACAGTAACCACTGAGCAATCTCTCAAGCCTCTACAAAAAAGATTTAATAAATGTTTTTGAATGAATAAATAAATAAGATAAAACAGGGTAACACTTTTAGTTTGGCAGCTACTATTTATTAAAATTAAGGAAGGTCATTGTAAAAGCTTAATCTGAAGCCTCACTGATGTTTTCTGATGTACATATTTTTGAAACAGATGACACAAGATAATAGCTAGTGAATAAATAAATAGCAATTGTAATGTATATGAATAAGATGTGTATATTTGCTGAGACTTGAGATTGCATGTATACACAACAAATCATGACAAATAAAAACAGCTCTGAAAACTTTTTAATCAACACCAGGCTTCCCCTACAAAGCTTAATTTTTTTTTTTTTTTTTGGTTTTTCGAGACAGGGTTTCTCTGTGTAGCTTTGCGCCTTTCCTGGAGCTCACTTGGTAGCCCAGGCTGGCCTCGAACTCACAGAGATCCACCTGCCTCTGCCTCCCGAGTGCTGGGATTAAAGGCGTGCGCCACCAACACCCGGCTCTTAATTTTTATACACTTAGTTTCTTTGGGGAAAAAATTTAACTCTCACTTCCTGGATAAAAACTTATGGGCACCTGTACTCACATGTGCATATATGCTGTACCTCTGCACCTGTACACACATATGTACACACACAAACACACACACACACACACACACACACACACACACACCACAAAGAGACAGAAAATGAAGATAGAGATGTGAATTGATGATGTATCACATGGTTAGTAAGTGGCAATTCTGGGGACAATAAAGGGGGTTCTTGTGTAGAAACCCTGCCTACAGATATGATCTAATTGGATGTCGCTGTCAAGTCAGGATTACATCCATCTTAAAACCCAAATCAAAACCCAAGGAAAAGGGATGTCACTACCAAAATGCCATGAAATTATTGGGCCCAGTGAGCCAAAGCCAAATGTGACAGTGCTCCTCTGAGATCATACTGGACATAAAGAGTAAAAATAGCCTTCCTGCAAAGTGTAGATGGTCTGGGCTTAGTGAAGATTGACACGTCAGCCTCTGTAGCCCTAAAATTTCTCTTCTTTTACTTTGTAAAACCTCCATTTGCTCTTGAGTAATGTGTCAGGTATGTTCTTTGACTTGTAATTTATTGTACACATGGTCAACTCTTCTATTTAAATGGCGCATTAAAAATAAGCCCACAGCTGGCATACCAATGCTCATTGTTAATCCCAGCACTCAGGAGGCAGAGGCAGGTGGACCTCTGTAAGTTTGAGGCCAGCCTGGTCTACAAAGAGAATTCCAGGCTAGCTGGAACTAGATACACACACACACACACACACACACACACACACACACACACACACA
>CABHPP010148155.1:0-47401 GCA_902168425.1 Peromyscus attwateri | reverse complement strand
AATGGCACAAAGTTAAAGCCACGGAACATGTGGCAACATACACATTAACAGAAATGGGCTGAGTTTAAGTGCAAGAGCTAGTCAGTAGTAAGCCCGAGCTAATGGCCGAGCAGTTTTAATTAATATAAGCCTCTGTGTGTTTACTTGGGTCTGAGCGGCTGTGGACCCACGGAACACAGGAAAACTTCCAGCTGCAAGGAACCTCCAAAGATGTCCCTGAGTTAGTTTCCTATTGGCTGTCTATAGCTGGGCACAAAGCCTACCTTAAAGTTATAGTTTGTTTCCCCAGTAAGACTCTTTTGGAGAAAATTAAATTTCCATTGGCAAATTTGCAAGTGGTTATTAATTGGAGATTGCTTCTGGGTTAGCATCATGGCCATGTGTCTGCTTCTTTAAGATCTAGGACCCCATCTGGTATAGAGCCATGCATGCTGCCACAGTTTCTCTGAGTTCATACCTCTGTCAGTCCCGTTGCGTTTAGAATGCTATGTTTCTTTAGTGTCCTTCATCCTCACTGGCCTACTTCCACAGGGTTCCCTGAACACTGAGAGGAGGTATTTGGTAAAGGCATCCTATTTAGGGCTGAGTGTTCTGAGGTTTCTCATTCTCTGCATAATATCTGGCTGTTGATCTCTGTACTTGTTTCATCTGCTCCAGGAGGAAGCTTCTCTGATGATGTCTGATCAAGGTACTGACCTATAAGGTTAGAATAATGGCACTACAAGTCATTTTATTGCTACTCTCCTTTAGTAGAACAGTAGTATTTGGTTTTACCCTAGGTCTCTGAGCTATCTAGTCTCAGGTTCTAGGTCACCCAAGCAGCATTGATTATTAGGTTTCCTGACTATCACTCAAATGGCCCTTAATTTTAGCTGTCTCTCCTCATTCCTTCTTCCCTCCCCCTTCCTACTTGATCTTCCCATTCTACCCCCACAATCCCTGTAAATCAATAACTGTCTATTCTATCTCCACTTCCTAGAGAGATCTGGTCAACCCCCATAGTCCCTTAATGAATACCTAACTTCTGTGGGTTTATGGATTGTAGCTTGCTTATCATTCACTGAATAGTTAATATTCACATATAAGCAAATATATACCATATTTGTCTTTCTGTGAGTGAGGATTACCTCACTCAGGATGTTATTTTTTTCTAGTCCATCCATTTACATGTCAATTTCATAATGTCATTTTTAAGGGCTGAGTGATCTTCCATTGTGTAAATATGTCACATTTTCTTTATGCATTTATCTATTTATGAACATCTAGATTTGCCGAATATTATGAATACAGCAGTAATGAACATGGTTTGGCAAGTTTTTCTGTGGTAGGATGAAGTGCCCTTTAGCTACATGTCCAAGAGTGATATAGCTGCATGGGGTGGGGTGAGTGGGTGGATGAATTGCTAGCTTCATCAGAAACTACCACACTGATTTCTACAGGGTCTATGTAAGTTTGCACTCCCATTATCAATGGATTAGTTAGTGTTCCTCATACTCCAGATCTCTCCAGAATGAACTGTCACTTGTTATATTGATCTTAGACATTCTGACAAGTGTAAGACAAAACCTCAAAGTAGTTTTTTGTTTGTTTGATTGGTTGGTTGTGTTTTGTTTTCTAATTAGTTTTATTAGGCTGTAGGGTGGGAGACTGTTTTACTTTTTAATGAAAAATGTTTGTGTATATTTGATGCTGACTTAATGGCATAGGAAAAATGAAAATAAAGAGGTCAGTCTTATGTGGCAAATTAATGGCTAAGTTAGAAATACAGACAAAACAGTTAACCAAGAGAGAAGGAAACTTTTTGTCTATTATTTTAAGCAAGGCAGACAGAAAGACCCAGGAGAAGGGACTATGAATACTTACATATACAGATTCAACACTTAATAACATTTGATTTGAATTTCCCTGATGATTAAGGATATTGAACATTCTTTAAGTGCTTCCCAGCTATTTGAGTTTCCTCTATTGAGAATCCTCTGTTTAGATCTGTACTCCATATTTTAATTGGGTTATTTGTTTTCTTGATATCCAGTTTTTTCAGTTCTTTATATGTTTTCCATATTAGACCTCTATCAGATGCATAACTGGCAAAAGATTTTTTTTTCCATTCTGTAGACTGCCACTTTGTCTGAATAATGGTGTTGTTCGCCATACAGAAGCTCTTTAGTTTCATGAGGTCCCATTTATTAATTGTCAATCTTTGTGCCTATGTTAATGGTGTTCTGTTCAGAAAGTATTTGCAAGTACTAAAGAGTTCAAGGCTATTCCATACTTTCTCTTCTGTCAAGCTCAGTGTACATAGGTTTGTGTTGAGGTCTTTGATCAATTTGGAGTTGAGTTTTATTCAGAGTAATAAGTGTGGATGATCTATTGGGATTCTTCTACATGCAACCATACAGTTTGACTAGCACTATTTGTTGAAGATGTTGTCCTTGTTTTTCAGTGTGTATTTCTAGCTTCTTTATCATAAACCATGTATCCATAGGTGTATGGACTTCTTTGTCCATCTTCAATTTGACTCCATTGATTAATGTGTCTGTTTTGTGCCAGTACCATGCTGCTTTTATTACTATAACTCTGTAGTACAATTTGAGGTCAAGAATGGTAATACCTCTAGCAGTTCTTTTATTATTCAGGATTGTTTTAGCTATCCTATTTTTGTATGTGTTTCCATATTAATCTGAAAATTGTCCTTTGAATACCTGTGAAGAATTATGCTGGAATTTTGATGGGTATAGCATTGAATCTGTAGATAGCTTTTGTTAGGATAGCCATTTTTGCTATATTATTCCTACTGATCCATAAGCATGTGGGACATAGTTCAGAGGATAGAACATTTAACTCTTTCTTAATTAGTAAATTTATGTCCAACCTTTGAAATTATCTTCTGGAAATCTCCAGTAACAAAATGCTGAAAGTCCCCTTTTTGTTATTTTCTTGTATCTTTTATCCTATTTTATTTTTACAAAATCTTTGAAAATACACTTATTATAAAGGGTGTGATTAGTTATCTTGGTCTTATACAACAAATTTTCACAGGAGTTTTAATATGAAAATCATCTGTCAACCATCAATGAACATGTTATAAAGTGGTATAGTAACAGTTAATCTTTTAGTCATAGTTGCTGTATTAGTCCTGTAGTTTCAGTACCTAACTACACATGTCATCAAGAACTGCCACTTTACTCTGAGTAGTATACCTTACACAACAGGACATAAAAGATTCATCTTGTTGTATTAGGGCATTCACTACCTTAACTCCTATTTACCCTCTGCCCATCACCATTAAAGGCCCTTCATCTCTACAAACAGTGAGAGCTCCCTGCCATGTAACTGTGACTTGCATGCCCCTCACCTCATCCTTCCATGCCTTCATATGGTTTACTCTGTCTCACTCCTATCCCCAGAAACAACTCCTCTTTTCAGTCCTATATGTTCAAATCCTTCATATTAAGGGTTTAAGGCAGGCTTTGAAGTATTTTCCCATTTTCTCTGAACATTGTATAGTACTATGTTATAACAAGTTCTCTAATCTAAACATAGAGGATATTCAACTTACATTTTAAAAGAATTTCCCCAAATCTACAAGTGTATAAGCAATATGCAGCCAATAGACCAAGATATCTTTCTCTGAATTTTGATCCCATCCCAATCTAGGGATACACAATCGATCACATGATAATGATTGGATAATTTGTACTCTAGAGTAGACCATATTACTAAGCAATGGTGTCTGGAAGGATGGGTGGATTGAATGCATTTCTGTCTTAATTATTTCAATTTATGGTATTTTAGCAACATAACTTCATCATTAGTCAGAAACAGTTTGAGGGGGTTGGTGTGTTATTGTCATGGTAGAGAGCATGGCAAGAGCATGATGGCATGCATAGCATTAGAACAGTAGCTGAGAGCTACAGCCTGATCTGTAGGCAGCAGACAGAAAAAGAGAGAGAGCCTGGGCCTGGCTTGGGCTTTTGAAATCTCAAAATCCACCCCCATTGACAAACTTTCTCAAACAAGGCTACATATACTCCAATAAGGTCACACCTCATAATCTTTCTAATCCTTCTCAAATAGGGCTGATCCCCAGAGACAAAGCATTCAAATGTATGAGCCCATGGTGGGTGGGGAGCATTCCTAATCAAACTACCACAAACACTAAGGATCATTTGGCTTTGTGGGTTTATGTTGTCTATGTTGTCACTGTTGTTACTTAACTTTCCAGGAGTCTTATAGACAGGGACCACCACTTTTAAACTACATGATCTATCACTGAACCTGCTGAACATTGGGTACTCAATGTACACAGGGGAATAAATCAGGAAATACTTTTGAGTGAGCATGGTAGTTCACATGTGTAATCTCAGCATGGTAGCTCATGTGTGTAATCTCAGGAGGCCGAGACAGGAGAATTACCAAGAGTTCCTGGCCAGCATGGGTAGAAAGTAATATCCAGTATCAAAATAAAAGGGAAAAAGTTTCTGCTCTGGGATTTGTAATAAAAATGACTGTCACCTTTCTTTTTAATTGCTATGAATCTATTCTCCTTCCCCTACACCGACACCAGCATTTTTCCTTCATCATCTCTCTTTTTTTTTAATCTTAGCTATGCTGACTGGTATAAGACTAAATTTCATTTTTAATTTGCATTTCCCTGATGGCTAAGGATATGGAGTATTTTTTTTCTTTTACGTTTTTCTCAGCCATTTGTATTTAAAAGAAAAATCTCTACTCACAATATGGATGAAATTCTTAATTTTATCTAATCTGAAAGAGAGATTAAATACAATTAAAATTATAAGACTTATTTGTTTAGGAATGTATTATTATAATTCTCATAATGAAAAATAAACAAATTAAAGAGAAAGAAAAAATAAACTAACAAAAGGAGAACATGAGAAATAAGACAAGAAGATACCTAGAGTAAAAGGAAGGTAATGACTGAACAAAAATCTGCCAACTGATGGCTTGGTCCTTGAGAGGACAAAGCAGGCACAGAAAACATGCACAATCTCTCAAGGCTGAGTGGGAAGTGAGAACAATTTACAAAGTTCGTATAAAGAAATGAACTGGGACAAGAAATAGGCAGGAAAATACAGACATAAAATAAGCCATGGAAATATTATATTTAGTGTTAAGGAGAAGTGGGCACCAAGGGACCAATGAGCTAGAAGTAACGCTTTGTTCCATACGTGTGTGTGTGTGTGTGTGTGTGTGTGTGAGAGAGAGAGAGAGAGAGAGAGAGAGAGAGAGAGAGAGAGACAGAGACAGAGACAGAGACAGAGATTGCAGGAGGTAACTAAGATAGCTACAAATGCTACTAGAATTTTCTTGTGCAGAGTCTCCCTCATCTCTAGAACAATGAGACTCTGAATGAAGGATTATTGGCATTAAGATTATCTCTTCACGTTGACTAGTGTAGGCAGGTAATACCAATCATCAAGACACACTCTCATATTAAGGAAAATTCTGATAGAGATCATATGCATTAAATTGGCTATGTTTAATCATGTAAGAATTCTGTGGCAAATCGAAGAAGGGCAGAGAAATCAAGAGAAGGAGCATTGTCACATTTGTGAGAATGGTAGATTAAGGGTGTAGCTGGAGTTTGACTAAACAGAGGGAGAAGTCAGCAGAGCTTGAACTTGGAGTGAGCTGCCGGTGCTGGACCTGAGAATGAAATTTTTCAAAACTTCAAACCCAAAATATGACCTTTGGCATCTAAGTTCTTCTTAGTTGAAGACCCAGGAGAAACAGCTATTTTACTATCTATAGCTGAAGACAAGTCATAAGAATGTTTTCCTTTTTATTGAAAATAGATTCTTTTCTCATATAATACATCCCAGTTACCATTCACCTTCTGCTCCTCCCAATTCCTCCCTCTTCCCCCTCCATTTGGATTCACAACCTTTCTGTCTCTCATTAGAAAAGAAATGTCCCCTTATGACAAAGAGAAAACTATTATTCTGCTTTATTTTACTTTGTTTTTTTTTTTTCTGAGATGGAGTATCACTCTATACCCCAGGCTGATCTCAAGCTTGCAGCGGTCCTCCTGGTTTAAGCCCTCAGAAGCCACTATGACTGGTTGAGAAGATACATATCACCAGAGTCTGAAATGCAAATTCACAACCAAACCTACTGAACTACCTTCCCCTGACAGTAGCATCAGCCATATATTTTCTCACTGCTATTCAGCAACTTGCTGCCACTTTTCCAATGCCATAGAATTTATTATCCTTTATGTTAAAAGTTTTAAAATCAAGGGGAATAATGCTTCCTTCTGGTCTTTATTTCCCTTCTGGAAACTTCTGTGTGCATATGAAGATACTAGATGTATTTATATGCTTTTTGCTTCCTGGTCTTTATTATAAGGTTGTCAATCTTAAGCTAATCAGAACAAGTAAAGGAAGCTATTATTCTTCTATAGAAACAGGGATTTTTTCCTGATATGAAAGACATTGTATCAGGGAAATGCATGTGTTAATTATCAGTAGAAACCAGACAACGTTTGTTTATGGGAATATGCAGTTTTAACAATACTAACTCAGTAGAGAATACAGGTGGGACATTCTGAGTATCCAACAAACAATAAAGTAAGTGAGCAAAAAGTTGTTGGAAATAAGTTAAATTAAGATGGCCCCTTTCCCTTCGCCAGTGTGTGTTGTTGGTCAAAAGGAAACTAAATCTGATGAGACTGGATCGATGGCTCACTTGTTCTTGCCAGTGACCCAGATCTAGTTCTTAGCACATACATGCTGGCTCAGAATTATCTGTAATTTAATTTCCAGAGGATCTGATTTCCACAGGTACCAGGCACACGTGTGGTGCACAAACACACATATAGGTAGAACACCAATGCACATAAAACAAATAAAACTAAAAATTTTAATTAAAATTTGAATGTATACAGAGGAATTTCTTCCAAGCAAGAGTGCTGTTTGGTCCACTTGTGTTCATTTTCAAAGACTGCAAATAAAATAAATATGTCCTGTATCCACACACCTTCCTCTGCCTTTCTAATTCTAGTAGTGCATACACAAGGCTCTCAAAGAGCAAAGAGAATAGATTAATACTTTTAGTGAAATATGCCTTTTTGATTTCCACAATAGGGCTATGAGTTAATCTTTCATCTTCATAGAGAATAAATGAAATTAAGAGAGAAAAAATGCTATAATTTAGCCTCCAAAGAAAAGGGGTAAGTTTTACATGGAAATTCAACTTCAGAACAACTTTAGGAGAAAACTTCTAGGGAACTAAGAAATGTCGTAAACTGCATAAAATATTACTCATTATTTACTGCATATTGATATTCAGTTTTCTTAGGCTTGAGACACCACAGGGGTCAACTGATACATAAGTAAACCAATAAATTTCAAGGTTTTCTGTTTATGAAACAAGATTGGAGTTCAGAGTAGGCATCATTTGAGTCTGGCGATTGAAGAAGAATCCACACACTGCCAGAGATCTTGGAGAGCTTTGTTTTGTCCTCTTTACATTTTCCATTGTTTCCATCGTCCTTACTATGTGGGATGTGAGCCTGCAGCAGGGGTGATCTCAAATATACCACTGTACAGTACCCATCACACTAATAACAGTCCTAGCCTGATTGAAATTTATGTGCTATGAAATAAATGAACTCAAAATGGGTTCATCTACTACTATTTTTCTTTACAGGCATCCAAATCATTGCTCACTGTTAAAGATTTTTATGAGTGGAAAAGGAACAGTTTTCTTTGTAAGTAAAAGAAAGCTCTTTGGCAGAAACATGACAAGATGTGAAACTAAAGACTGTTATTATATAAGAAAACCATGGTACAGCCTTTGCCTGGCCTAGGCAGGGCAGTTGGGGGCCACAGGATTAAGGAAACTGTAGGAGAACTCAGAATACTGCACTGAACCAGTCTCATGTTACATTAGCAAAGTCCTGAAGGAGTAAGATGAGCTCAGGCTCAAGAAATTCAGCCTGCAAGCAACAGTGAAGAAACTGCTTTGCCAGGGGGAAAAAAAGCCTGTAAGTCCTGCTGATTGAAAGTCATTAACTAGAAGCATTCAGAGGTGAAAAGAGGCAGTATAGCTAAATGAGGTGCTTACAAGGTAAGACAGATTTGACAAAAAATAAAATATGGTGCCTCTCTCAGATTTCTAGAACCTTCTCTGAGTAGTTCTCTATCTGTGCAGAACTGTCATTAATGTTATTGTATCCTAGTCAAAAACTATTCATTTTACTGGTTCGAGTACAATAATCCAATATATAAGGACTAGCGGATTGATCACAGCACAAAAGCACAGAATTAGCAGAAGTTTGTACTGAAATACTGTATCTTGACAAAATTGTATGGAATTGGCCAGACTTACATAGACAAAAAGCCTGAGGAAGAAACTGTTCTATCATAGACTATCAGGTTGGGTTGGAGACATACAGGAATATTCAAATCTTAAAATTATAGTAGAGCCACCAAGAATTGACTCAGAAAGCTATGCATTTCCATGGATGACTTTCTCAAAGCCTTTGCCATGTTTGTTCCCACTGAGTAACAGACAAAGGGATTCCCAACAGAGCAAAGCCAGCATTTCTGAACTGACAAGCTAGGAATAGGATCAACTACTGATACAGTATTTTTCCTATTTGTTGCTAGAAAGATTTCATATTTTCTGCCAACCTATGTTGTGGAATAATCTTTTTGTACACTGTGAAGATTGTCACTCTGGTTTGTTTAATAAAAAGCTTAACAGTCAATAAACAGGCAGGATTTTTGTTGCAGAGAGAACACTGGGAAGAAGAAGGTCAAGATGCCATGAAATACAGAGCTAGCAGAATGAATAGTATGTAGATGAATAAATAAGCCTCAGGGTAGCACATAGATTAATAGAAATTAGTTCATTTAAGTTAAGAGCCAGCCAAAAACAAGCCTAAGCTATCAGCTGAGCATTCATAATTAATAAGTCTCCATGTGGTTATTTGGGAGCCAGCAGGAGGGACAGAAAATTCTGCCTACAGAGCTATGTTTATTATAGTTTTTTTTTTCTTTTCTGTTTCTGACTTTATTATTGTAGTCACTGCTCTGGTGCTGTAATAGAACACCATGACAAAGACAACTTATAGATGGAAGACTTTATTTTGACTTACAAATTCCAGCAGTATCTATCATGGAAAGGAGGCATGTCACCCATAAGGTATGACATCTATAAGGAGATGATGTTCTCATATCCTCAATCACAGCATAAAGCATAGTGAGCAAACAGGAAGCCTGGCAAGACTATAAACACTCTAAGTTGGTTCTGAGTGGCATAGTGCTCTAACAAGGATCTGCCTTCCAAAGGTTCCATAGTCTCCCAAACAGCACCACCAACAGGGGATTATGTTTTCAAATGCCCAAGGCTATGGGAGATAGAACATTTCCTCCTTGCAATCACCACAATTATTAATTGTTGTTATTATTGTGGGATGCAAGCAAACATGAAACAGAAGTATGTGGAAATTAATGAATGACTTTGTGAGGTCAGTTTTCTCCTCTTAGCTTTATCTGGTTTCTGAGTCAACTTCAGTTTCCATGACATGTGTGGCAAGGGTATGCCCTTCTTTTGATTTTTGAGGGGAATTTTGTACTGTCAACCCACTCATTCTTTGATGTTGTTTCCTGCATTTGTTGAGAGATGTCTTAGTCTGTTGAGGTCACTACAAATTAAAAACTACATAAGATGGGGTAATTAGAAAACACTTATTTCTTACAGCCCTAAAAGCTGACCAATTCAAAATCAAGGTACTGGAAGCCATGGTATTCACTGAAGAACCATTCTTTATTGACTGTGTGTTTTGTGTATCCTCCCAGGATGAAAGAGCAAAAGGAATACTGCAAGCTCCTAAAAGACTGGCTTCTAACATTTTGCAGTACACAATGCTGAGGGGACACTGGGATTTTGACCATAGCAGATAACAGCTTATGTTTTAATGGACAAGTTGGTAGGTTATGAGAAACCATTACTTTGTTATGTCCTACAAGCATGTTTCCAAAAGATGTAGCTGAATATAATCCTGACTGGTGAAGGCTGAGGGTAATAAAGTTGTAGATAGCAGTGGTGAACTTGACTTTGTAACAAGGGAAAGAATGACCATTCCCGAGTAGAACAATTGTTTTTTAGAAGATAATAGATTGGCAAGGTCAACTGCATTGATAAGGGAACTACTAGGGTTGCTTGTGTATACAAGCTGTTAAAAAAATGGAAAACTAAAGACGGTATTTAATAAGGGAATTAAGTACAAGATCACCAAAGTTCCACAAGATAAGAGAAATGAAGGTACATTTCATCAGAAAATAATTTTATCCAGTGGTGAACTAACAATGAACTTCGGGTACTTGAAATTCAGTGTTTCAAATAGCTACATTGTGATACAGAATACAAATAAATAATAAAGGCCGAGTTTGGTGGCCCATATCTTTAGTCCTAGGAAGGAGTCCTGCGGCAGAGGTAAGCAGATCTCTATGAGTTTAAGGCCAACTTGGTCTACATAGTCAGCTTCAGGCCAATCACTACAGAGTGAGACCTTGTCTTGAGACAATACAAAAACAAGGGAACAAAAATATGTGAATTGGAAAACAGCAAAATAATAACCACCAAGTATAATTTCATATATGTGTGTAATAAGGTGCCTCTGGCATCTCTAGTTTAATGGACATGGTTATTACTAACACTAACAAGTTTTTCCCTTGTTCCTGGCTTAGGATCCTTGAAGACAGTTACTACGTAAAACAGAGAAAGATAAGCAGAAAACAGAGGTAAGTTCACAAATTAAAATTAAAATATCCCTCAACAACAAACGTGCCTATAATATTTCATTTGGGAAGTGGTTAACAAGGAGAAGGAATCAGAGGATGCCCATGTAGTTTAGAAAAACATAGAGCAATGCCAATCATTTTTTGACTCTATAAACAGTAAACATCAATTTAGTGCATGTAAAGAGAAAGTCAGTTGTGAAGAGCTCTTGCACAACTTTAAGCTTTGATATTTAAAATTTTCAGATAATTGTCTGCTCTGTGTGAGTGCTATGTGTCTATGAAGCTATATGTGTGAGTGTATGTGTGTGTAGAATTCATGTATTTTAAAATAGCTTGCTAGGAATCTATTTCATCAAGTGCTATCTTACTATTACAGACATAATTGCTATGTATGTTTTTAATAAAAATTAAGATTACACACAAGCATTCAACAATTCAGGCCTCTAATCTATATTCTATTTTGCAACCTGTTTCTTCATTGGCAGTGGAAGGGAAAGGATGTGAAGTCCACACGTGAGGAGGGAAAGTGATGTGTTAAGATACAAGATAAGCCGGGCGTTGGTGGCGCACGCCTTTAATCCCAGCACTCGGGAGGCAGAGCCAGGCGGATCTCTGTGAGTTCGAGGCCAGCCTGGGCTACCAAGTGAGCTCCAGGAAAGGCGCAAAGCTACACAGAGAAACCCTGTCTCGAAAAACAAAAAAAAAAAAAAAAAAAGATACAAGATAAATGTGAACGGCATAATGAGAAGTGAAAATGAAGCTGAGAGCTGTCAAAAAGACAAAGATATGAAACCTGGTTAGGCTTAACTTGTCAAACTCAATTGTATCTACTCTATGTAAAAATCGTTTGGAAAATAATTACATTCAGGAGGCCCTGAGGTACAAAATGGTTCCTAGGCATACCAAAACTTACAATAAAAAAAAAGTTCAGAATATGAGTCTATCTGGATGGCATACCAAGATCAAGTTTTGTATAGGAATTAACAAGGAAGGAGGAAGGGTCTCTGTCATTTCTGCCTCTACCTGTGCAAAGAACAAGTGAAACTGAGTGTTCTATGAAGCTATGGCAATGTAAGGATGGGTTAAGAGGAAGGTTTAAAGCCAGTACTCTTCTCTTTTAGCTTTTTTAAAAGATGGGTTCAGAATACTTCACTTGTGCTTTGATAAACCTTGATGGCTTCTTGATATTCCTGTCTGCTCTTGTTCTAGCGGCCTCTGACCACAGGTATTCAACACCTCCACACAACGGTCTTTAAAGAGGTCAAATAGTAGGTAAGGCTTCTCCTATACCCATCCCTGAAACTAAGCATAAATCCTCTAAATAAGGGAAAATGTAGATGGACTTATATGACGTTTATGACTGGTCCTTATGTGAGGCCTGTGATTAGAGGATTTAGGAGCTGCACTGTGGTTTATAAAATTATAGTCTGAGGTCAAGTGTACTGTATCCCTTTTTTTTTTTTTTTTTTGGTTTTTCGAGACAGGGTTTCTCTGCATAGCTTTGTGCCTTTCCTGGAACTCACTCGGTAGCCCAGGCGGGCCTCGAACTCACAGAGATCCACCTGCCTCTGCCTCCCGAGTGCTGGGATTAAAGGTGTGCGCCACCACCGCCCGGCACTATATCCCTTTTAATGTATAGAAGCAGATTATTTTTTCCAGATTTCTCAGAATCTTCTAGAAAGCTTTTGCCTCTGAGCTGACCACTTCTTCTTGTAATATTCGGGCCCAGTAGACTCATCTAGAATGCTCTTTTTGCACTTTTTCTCTCTTGCATGTGTGAAAGCAGACACTATAGGGCATATATCCTTAACAGGGGCTTGACAGTTGGGGAGAACGAAGATGACTAAAGAATTCCAGAAAGTCACTAGGACACAAAGGTCCTCATTACCAAAGCTCAGATCGGTCAATCTAAAGGGTCCACCCAGAGATAAGGACTCCTGTAGAGGAATGTTGGAATGGTAACTCTGGAGGATAAGGAAGTTTCAGGGAGTCACCAAGGACACAGCCTTTAAGTTTAAGAAGGCCAGTGGCAATATTGAGAAGCCTAGCGATGGCATAAAAGTTGAGACTTAGAAAGACAGAAGACTCTGAAGAGCCAGCCAAAGGCAGAAGCCAAAAGACACTGTACGTTCTGATCACTAGAAGAGTGGGAGAGAACGGTCAAGGGCCAAAGTGTGTAGTTCTCATATCCAAATGTCAAGAGGCACCATGAGCCACAGACAGTAACCCCCTGCCTTGAGCAGATCTAGCACAATGAAAACTGGAGTCATAGCCTATTTGTCAGAATTTGGACCCAAACATCTCTGATTTTGGAATTCCATTCTTGGCGCTTCAACTCAGGGACCTCAGACCTCAGCACTTAGGTAGCTGCCTAACAGCCTACCTGCCACTTCTATACAGATAGATCCTAAGAATCCCTAGCCATCCATAACTGACAATATTACTTTGTAAAATTCTTAAATGTTTATTTTGGGTTGGTACACAACTTTTGCCAATTTCCTCTGTCTTGAAAATTTAGTCGCACTGTTCTGGAATCACTGGTGGAGTTGAGTCTTACCAACCCAAAAGACACAGGCTTTCCTCACATGAATGCAATTTCTAAATTGTGTAACTTGGACCGAGTAACCAAGGAACAGTTTTAGTGGTTTACCACAAGATGGAAATGGAAGTGACGCAATGTTTCCCAGAGAAGATGTCCTGAGCAGCCCTGGCTTCAGGGATTCCTGAGATTCCTCCTGGCATTTTTCCAAACACAAGCAACACCATTTGACTGCATTGCTCATATTTGCATGTAATTTAAGATTGAATTGTGCTGAATAATTACCGCAAATTAGAGGATTTGATTTCCAATTTATTGGTAAGTAAGTATGGCTGCCAGTAGATGAACATGTCCAAATGTTCAAATGAGAGCCACCCTATCCTGTGGAATGTTTCTTGTGACAATAAACACAAAACTCATTTGCTCAGTTTAACAAAGTGGACTTCGCAGGAAACAGATTCCACACTGAAAGGTTTTCACAGGAAGATGATTTGATGAAGTGCAATCCTGCCCTGAAATAAGGAGAACAAGAAGACACAAGTGTGCATTTGGGAATTGGGAAAGCCAGAAAGTGTTCCCTCCTCTACACATCGGATCAAGAGTCAACCATGGTTTGGATTATGGCTGACAGAGTAGCAGTTAGGAAAACAGTTTCTCATGTCTGCCTTTCTCATAGCCTTCTACCCCTAGAGTCCCTTAGTACTCAATCAAGGGAAGTCACACTGGACATCAAAGGCAAAGAGCACAGGGTGATGCAGATGTGATGTCACCTCCAGCCCCAGACAAGGGCAAGAAAGAACAGAGGATGGCCCTGGTGGAGGACAGAGAAGTGTGCAGCTGTTTGCCTGTTAGCTGTCTCTTTCATTATCTGCCCTTTCTGTCTTCTGACTTAATTAAGGGAAAGGAACTGCTTAGATCTTCTTCCCTGATGGTCCTTTATATTTAAGTTATTTCCAGATGACACACAAAAACAAAAAAGAAATAGCACATTTATGGGGTTTGGTATGATAATTGAAATATGTATACAATTCTTTTTTGTCAGAAATGTCCATTTTGATCTTGTTTGTTCTTAGAAATTGGATTATTTTTTGTTCCAGTATCTTAAGTTGCTTTGGTATTCTGTACTGCAATCCATTCTCAGAGGCACAGTTTGTAAATATTTTCTGTGAGTCTACAGATTTTTTTAAATCTTCTGATCAATGCCTTTATGATTCAATATGCTTAGCCTATTTTATGATTTTTCCCTCTACTTTGGGGGTTATTACTCTCATAATTTCCAGTACTTTCTTAGTGTCAAAGTTAAGTCTGGAATTTACACCAATCAGTATGTAAACAGGGGGAAAGTTAAAATATTCATTCACATCCTTCTATGTGCATATCTTACCTTCCCAACATGATCTATATTATGATGATTGTTCTTCCCACAATATGTGTTCTTCACGCTCTTACTGAAAATCAGTTGCTTATAGACCAATGTATCTACCTTCAGTCTCTCTTCTGTTCCATTAGTCTGCACATTAATTATTAATTATATATGTCCTGCTCAGTCTATGTAATGTTACTTGTATGTGCATTTTGTATTTTGAATTAGTGTGGCATCATACTACCTGCTTAATTTTTTGCCCAAGATATCATTCAGAATGAGCAAGCAGAGATTTTAACAACTGAAGGAAACCAAGTCATGCTACCTTCTCCTTCTCTCTCTGCTTTAGACATTACCTCTAGCCATGTCTGCATATCCCACATGCCCAGGTATCATTATTGACTCTTTTATTCTATTTTATTTTATTTAGGGGATTATAATTCAATTACAACATCTTCCCCTCCCCTTTTCTCCCTCTAAACCTTTCCATATACCCCTCCCTGCTCTCCTTCAAATTCGTGGCCTCTTTCTTCACTAGTTGTTTTTGTATATATCATATGCATTTGTATATACAAAAATATGCCTAAATATAATCTGTTGAGTCTGTACATCTTACTTTTATATATGTTTTCAGGTCTGACTATTTGACACTGGAAAACGAATTGGTGTGCTCTTCCCTGTGAAGACCAACTTTCCTCAGCTAACTATAGTTCTTTTGTAGGATTGAGGCCTCATGGTCCCCACTACCACAGGATAGGATAGAGGAGGACACAGGAAATACTTGTTCAGCTTTGACAGCCCTGCAGAATATGGAGATGGAGAAAACTAGTTCTGTCATCCTTCCTATTTCTACTTGTGACCAGCTTCGCGGTACATCAGTTGCACAGGTTATTTCACACTTCTGTATGTAAATCCCATGTTTTCCGTCATCTGTGAGCCCGCTTACAAGGATTAAATTGCCTGCACCTGCAATAGAAAGGGTCATTCATGCTACTGCCAGAATTGTGACAAAAAAGCTGACTTAATTATAATGGAGAAACATTTTTTGCGGGCTTAGATTTTCTTTCTAATTTCAAAGTAGTAGGTATGTTTTGAATCTAGAGACTCACACATGCTAGGTAATTGCTCTGCCACTGAACTGCATTCCAAATAGTTAACAAGCTAGAAGATCTGATGTGAGAACAAAAATAAAGCATATGCCAAATAATAGGCTCTACTGTTTGTTTGGGGTTTTTTTCTCAGTTTTAGGAGAAAGGAATAAGAACAGAACTTAATAATAAGCCAACAAAACAGTGTCACATACAAATATACACACATATACAGAATAAAAAAATCTGTAGCAATAGTCTGAATGGTTAAACATGATGTGGAAATTGAGTCAACCATGGCACAAATGACAAGAAAAAAATGAGGTAAGCAGTGAAATCCTGTTAATATGGTGTTTGCATTTTAATAGGTTTATTCTTGAGAATCCACTCTTTTGGTGCCTTATTTCATTCATATAGGAAAAGTAAGAATAATGGTAAGTGATCAATGAAGGAAAGCCACAGAAAGCAAGAACTGATGCCCCATTGTTGAGACAGATGCACTCATTGCTCTCCTTAATGTTTCCTAATAGCATTTATAAGAGAGTGATTGAAAAGTACATTTCAGTGCTTGATTTCTGAAGTATATAAAATGGGAAAAATTGGAAGTGCTGAAATTATAAGATTATTTAATTTGCAATTATACCAAACTACCAAATAAATACATACATATGAGACGTGTGTGTTTGTGTGTGTGTGTGTGTGTGTGTGTGTGTGTGTTTTCAAGACACTTGTCAATAAGGGCACCTGATGATATATTTTCAGCAAAGCTCTTTTGGGATGCATACAGCAAGCATGCATTTTTTGCCTTCATTCTTTTAACTCCCTCTGAGTTGCAAGTGTGACATCTGGCTTTTTTGATGAGCTGCTTGACTGTAGAGTCACTGGTTTTCGGGTTTTTTTTTGTTTTTTGGGGGTTTTTTTTTTTAACTCCAAGGCTCTCTTAAACAGGAGGTAGTCATCAATAATACTAGAACAAGTGGAAATTTGAAAAGTAGAACATTCATAAACTGGAGCCTTGCATAATTGTTGTCATAGAGGCTTCTTCCAACAACTGACAGAAACAGACACAGAGACCCACAGCTAAACATTAGGTGGAGTTCAGGAAATCCTGCAGAAGAAGGCGAAAAAGGATTGTAGGAGCCAGAGGGTCAAGACATCACAGGAAAACCACCCACACAGAATCAACTAACCAGGGCTCATAGGGGCTCACAAAGACTCAACTGACAATCAGGGAGCCTGTATGGGTCTGACCTAAGTTCTCTGCATACATGTTATGACTGTTAACTTGGTGTTCCTGTGGGACTCCTAACAGCAGGAGGGGTCTGTCTCTGACCCTTTTGCCTGCTTTGGGGACCCTTTTCCTCCTATTAGGTTATCTCATCCAGCCTTGATATGAGGAGATGTGTCTAGTTTTATTATAACTTGACATGCCATGTTTAGTTGATATCCCTGCAAGGCCTGCCCTTTTCTGAAGGAAAAGGAGGAGGAGTGGATCTTGGGGAGAGGGGATGTGCAGGGAGGGACCAAGAGGAGTGGGGAAGGAGAACCTGTGGTCAGGATGAAATATATGAGAGTAGAATAAATTAAAAGAAAAAGAAAAGTAGAGCGTTGATGATAGCACATGTTCCCAATAGCAGCCTTGATGCTGAAATCCGGGCCTAATTACAGAGAGTAAGCATGCTTCTATTGCATTTCAACTGATTGTATCCAGCCTCTTTATTTATCTCTGACAAACACACTTGCTGTTACTAGTCACATCTACCTACAGCCCTCTCAACAGGATACAAAAAAAAAACCATTTCAAAAGTATGAGGCTATTTTAAAATCTAAGAATCAATTAAAAATTTAAAGCTTATTAGTAAAAGTGAACTGATGATTTTAAGATTATCACTTATTCTTCCAAATGATGTACAAATGAGAACAGACACTCGTCAAAGCTGAAGATATTTTAACTTGGGAATTATTTATAATATGAAAGATAAATAAAATGAAATAGCTAAGAAAAACACTAAAGGCAATATAATAAAGTGAAATGAATGACATGCAGTAATATGAGCATGTAATAATTCAGATAGGGAAACACTGATAAATACACATATCACTGAATGGCATGTTCTTGAAACAGAATCAAAGATGTCTTTAATGGATTATAAAGCCTCTTGTCTCTTCTCCATGAGAAAAAAAAGCTTGAATAAGAATTGTATGCTCTTTCATTATGAATATAGAATGTCTCACATTATAAACCTGAATGTATTTGTTTCCCAGTAGTCACCATTTGGATACCATAGTAAATAGAGTGGCAAATCAAGATCACTAGGGAAAAAGATGAACTGGCTTGTTCAGTGGTCTTGCCAATGTGAGTTCTGTTCATTCTAAATATAATGAAAGTCATCTTGGGAAATATTTCTGAACCAAGAAAATTGTCAGTATTATTGAAACCAAAACAGCCTTAGAAAATGGTCTTATCCTGATGCTTTCCACACATGAATGTAGAATATTATCTCTTTTCAACCAATACTACTAAGAAATCTCTTCACTCGGAACTGGGTCAAGGAGAGCTGCTTTCATGGGATAGGTTTGACTATCACTCTCTATGGAGACATAATTTGAATCAGCCCAACCAACAAGGTACTAAAAAATCATGGTACAGATTGAGTTTAAGATCTACAGCTTTGTAGATAATCCATCAACTGTGAGTTAAGAATGTACTACATGCACCAGGGAAGCTCAGTGTTCAGGATCATCTCATACCTAAGGACAGGTATCAGGGTTATTAGCAAGGATGAATGTACTAGCAACAGCTTAATTTCCAGTGCTATATTTTGTGAGTAAATCCCTTTCAAAAAAATCCTTTCAAAGTCCAAATACCAAGAAAGATAAGGACCAGCACAATCTCCCTGGGGGGGGGGGGGGGCAGAAAATGAACCTAATCACACACAGAAGCATTTACTAATAATAGTGTTTGGATATATTCAAAGGCTTAACAAAATAACAACAAACCCTTGCTAATTGCTTCTGTTGAAAAAAAAAAGCATATGGTGAGATAATTCATTTTGTACAATTTTCAGAAATTACTATTGATCCTTTTAAAATAGGTTATTTAGAATTTATACTTATCAATGCCATTTTAAATTAAAATTTGACCTTTATTTCTTAGAGCAATTTTAAACAAACTAAAATGCCAGTTGTAAGCAAAGAGATAAGATCTGAGGCTAAGAGTATCAATATTTACAGATGTTATAATGAAAATCCAGTGATTGGAAACTCATTTATTATATGATTCTGCTATTGAGGGACTGAAATGATTACTACTGAATTCAAGAGAATTTTCTTAAGGTTTTTGTGTGTGCAAACTGAGGATAATGAATTAGACTTCCCTGAAGTGTGAAGAAAGAAAAAAAAAAAAACAGCACCGTAATACTTTCTAACAGATTGCTAATTTGTTAGGATTTCCATAGAAGAGGAACAAAGTAAAGTGGGTGGTTCCAAATGACACAAACTAATTGTCGCACTCTTCCAAATGCTGGAAATAAGAATCTAAGCGTTACCTGGAGATATTCTCTCCATCTGCTCCAGGCCACAATCTTGTCTCTCCTCTAGTTTCCAGTTCTTGCTGGAAAGCTGTGGTCTCCTTTGGCTTAGGCTGCATCACTCCATTCTTATGATCACCTACCTAAGTTTCTTCACATCCTCTTCTCACAGAGAATGGCCATCTCTTTTTTTTCATTTTGAATATGATGCTAGACATACTGGGTTAGGGATTACCCTGATAACCTCGTTTTAATTTCATTACCTCAGTAGAGACCCTATTTCTAAATAGAGTAGCATCTTGGATACAGGAATGAGCTCCGCAACATTTTGGGGGGCAATACAGTTGAGTATACAAACAGGTGGGATGTAATCAGTATTTATATTTAATGTAATATTTAAATTAATTCTTTGATTATTTTATATATGAATATTGTATTTTGATCATCTTACCCCCCCAATCCTTCCCCCTAATTCCTCTTTCAACCGTCTCAACCTTGTGTCCTCTTTTTTATTTCTAGAGCCTCTGACTCTGATTTGTGCTGCTCATACACTAATAGATACAGGGCCTTTCACTGGAGCATGGTTGGCCTACCAGGGGCCCACTCTCAAAAACCTAACTCTCCCACCTACAGAAGCCATCAACTTCATATTTGCAAGATACCTAGAAAAGAATACTGATATTTCTTAAAAGAGATAGCAGCATGAGAAAGAGGAAAATATGTATTGAATACACCACAAATAAAAATACAAGATAGAACTGGGAAACATATCTTAGGAAAGAACAGAATGTCATGGGAATTTAGAATAGTATATTAGTACTATTTGGAAGAAATATTATATAAAAGAAACTTTTGCTTGAAGAAATAATTTCAAAAGAGGCTTCTTTCACCCCAGAATTAGTTACCCTCCTTCTTACTCATGTTTTACAGTACTATAGCATGTTTCATAAGCAAATGTCATTCAAAATACCAACCTGGGCCACTGTATTTTTTTCTTGGTATGATGGATTTTTTTTTCATGATTAACTGAATTTTTTAACAAATAAATCTGTGTGTGTATGTATGTCATGCCTTCTAATTATCCCCACTTCCCTTCCACTCTGTCTTCTTGGTTCCATCCCTGTCAACCTCCTTTTCTGTCTACAGGATGTGGGCTGCTTTAATTTACAGAGACCCAAGTAAATTACATTGGTTAATAGAAAGTAAAACAAAGCAACATGTCACTTCCATGTGGAGACATTAAGTATCAGAGTATGAACATTCAATGGAGACACAATTAGCTCAAGTGGAAAAAAGATCAGATCTTCCAGCTGACCAGCCCTGTACATGTGATGTGAAAATTATGCCTGTGCTTTTTTTTAAATTAAACTTATTCATTTATTTTACATCCCAACTGCATTCCCCTGCCTTCTCTCTCCCATTCCTTCTCCCACCTCCCCCCTGAATCCACCACTCCTCTGTTTCTGTTCAGAAAGGGGCAGGCCTCCTGTGGGTGTCAACAAAGCATGGCATATCAAATTGAGATAGGACTCAGCTCTTCCCCTTGTATTTAGGCTGGGCCGGGCAACCTAGTATAAAGAATATGTTTCTGGAAGTCAGGCAAAGTGTAAAGGGCAGGCCCTGCTCCCACCACTTGGAGTCCCATAAGTAGATCAAGCTACACAACTGTCACATATATGTAGAGGGCCTAAGCCAGTCCAAAGAAGGCTCCCTAGTTATTGGTTCAGAGTCTATGAGCTCCTATGAGTCCAGAGTAGTAGTTTCTGTGGGTTCTCTTGTGATTACTTGAGCCCCCTAGCTTCTACAATCCTTCCTCCCTCTCTTCAACAGTATTCCCTGAGCTCAACCCAGTGCTTGGCTGTGGATCTCTCCATCTGTTTTCATCAGTCACTAGATGAAGGCTTTCTAAGGACAAGTGGAGTAGTTACCAATTTGATTACAGGAGATGGCCAGTTCAGGATACCTATTCACTATGGATGGGACTCTTAGCTGGGGTCATCCTTGTAGATCCATGGGAGTTTCCCTTGCATCAGGTTTCTGCATGACCCCAAAATGCTTCCCCCATCAAGATCTCTTTCATTTCTCTCCCCCTCCATCCATCCCCCAACCCAATTCCTCATGTTCTCATCCCCACTGGCCCCAGTCTACCCAGGTCATCTCTTCTACTTCCCCTTCACATGGAAATTCATGTGTCCCCATTCCACTTTGGGACCTCCTTGTTACCTAGTCTCTCTGCAGCTGTGGATTCTAACATGGTTATCTTTTACTTTACAGCTAATGTCCACTTATCAATGAGTACATGCTATGTTCATCTTTCTGGGTCTGGATTACCTCACTCAGGATGATCTTTCCTAGTTCCATCCACTTGCCTGATGATGGCTAAGGATGTTCTACCATTCTTTAAGTGTTTCTTGACCATTCGAGAATCTTTTGTTGGGAATTCTCTGTTTAGATCTGAACCCCATTCTTTATCAGAGTATTTGGTTTTTTGACGTCCAGTTTCTTGAGTTATTTATATACTTTGGAGATCAGTCCTCTGTCAGATGTAGAGTTGGTGAAGATCCTTTCCAGTTCTGTAGGATGTCATTTGTCTTATTGACAGCACCCTTTGCCTTATAGAAGTTTTTCAGTTTATGAGGTCTCAGTTACTAATTGTGCATTTCAGTGTCTGTGCTACTGGTGTTCTATTCATGAAGTTGTGTCCTGTGGCAATGTGTTCAAGGCTCTTTTGCACTTTATCTTCTATCAGGTTCAGTGTAACTGGATTTATGTTAAGGTGAGGTGGTATTGTGTTCCCTGAAATATTGTGCACGCTAATAAACTTATCTGGGGTCAGAGACAGAAGAGCCACAATATTAAACATAAAGATTAGGCAGTGGTAGCACATGCCTTTAATCCTAGCATTCCAGAGGCAGAAATCCATCTGTTCAAGGAGACAGCCAAGCATGGTGACTCATGCCTTTAATCCCAGAAAGCGAGCCTTTAATCCCAGGGAGTGGTGGTAGAAAGCAAAAAGGTATATAAGGTGTGAGGACCAGAAACTAGAAGCATTTGGCTGGTTAAGCATTTTGGCTGGTTAAGCATTCAGGCTTTCAAGCAGCAGTTCAGCTGAGAGCCATTGGGATGAGGACACAGAAGCTTCCAGTCTGAGGAAACAGGATCAGCTGAGGAACTGTGGAGGTGAGGAAGCTGTGGCCTGTTCTGTCTCTCTGATCTTCCAGCTTTAACCCAATACCTGGCTCCCAGGTTTGATTTTATTAATAAAACATTTTAAGATTCCTGCTACATTGAGGTCTTTGATCCACTTGGACTTGAGTTTTATGCAAGGTGATAGATACAGATCTATTTGCTTTCTTCTACATGCTGACATCCAGTTATGCCAGCACTGTTTGTTGAAGATGCTTTCTTTTTTTTCATTGTGTAA
The DNA here is from genome assembly GCA_902168425.1 of Peromyscus attwateri. Lineage (NCBI taxonomy): Eukaryota > Metazoa > Chordata > Mammalia > Rodentia > Cricetidae > Peromyscus > Peromyscus attwateri. The sequence continues at coordinate 24,682 of CABHPP010148155.1, read as the reverse complement.
TTTTGGCATCTTTGTTAAAAATCAGGTGTCCATAAGTGTGTGGATTTACATCAGGGTTTTTGATTCCCTTCCATTCATCCATCTCTCTTTTTTATGCCAATACCATGCTGTTTTTATTACTATAACTCTGTAGTAGAGCTTGACATCAGGGATGGTGATACCTTTGGAAGTTCCTTTATTGTACAGGATTGTTTTATAGCTATCTTGGATTATTTGTTTTTCCATATGAAGTTGAGTATTATTCTTTCAAGGTCTGTAAAGTATTATGTTGTAATTTTGGTGGGGATTAAGTTGAATCTGTAGATTGCATTTTTACTATGTTAATCTTAGGGATCCATGAGCATGGGAGATCTTTCCATCTTCTGATTTTTTTTCCAATTTCTTGCTTTAAAGACTTGTCAAATAGGTCTTTCACCTCTCTGGTGAGAGTTACTCCAAGATATTTTATATTATTTGTGGCTATTGTGACAAGTGTTATTGCCCTGATTTCTATCTCAACCCGTTTATCATTTATATATGGGAGGGCTACTTATTTTTTTTTTAGTTAATCTTGTAGCTAGCCACTTGGCTGAAGGTGTTTGTCAGCTGTAGGAGTTCCCTGGTAGAAGTTTTGGGGTCAGTTATGTATACTATCATCTGGAAACAATGATCCTTTGACTTCTTCCTTTCCAATTCATATCCCCATTGATCTCTTTTAGTTGTCTTGTTTCTCTAGCTAGAATGTCAAGTACTATATTGAATAGATATTGAGAGAGTGATTGCCTTGTTTCTGATTTTTGTGGAATTGCTTTGAGTTTCTCTCCATTTAATTTGATGTTGGCTGTCAGCTTACTGTATATTGCTTTCATTATGTTTAGGTTCCTTGTTTCCCTGATCTCTCCAAGATTTTTACCATGATTAGATTAGATTAGATTAGGTTAGATTTTGTCAAAGACTTTTTCATCATTTAAGAGATGATCATGTGTTCTTTTTTCTTTAAGTTTGTTTGATATGGTGTATTACATTGATAGATTTTCATATGTTGAAAATCAAGCCCACTTGATTATAGTGGATGATTTTTTTAATGTGTTCTTGAAATGTAGCTAGAGAGTTTTCTTGCGAGTCCCGCCAAGCCCCAGCAATCCAACAGCCCACTTATAAAATAAACACATAGACACTTATATTATTTAAACTGTTTGGCCTAATGGTTCAGGCTTCTTGTTAACTGTTCTTATATCTTAAATTAACCCATTTCTATTAATCTATACCTTGCCACGTGGCTCGTGGCTTACTGGCATTTTCACATGTTACTTGTCATGGCAGCAGCTGGCAGTGTCTCTCTGACTCAGCCTTCTACTTCCCAGAATTCTTCTCCTCCTTGCCCCACCTATACTTCCTCCTGCCTGGTTACTGGCCAATTAGTGTTTTATTTATTAACCAATCAGAGCAACACATTTGACATACAGAACATCCCACAGCACTTGAAGGATTCAGATTTTGAGTATTTTATTGAGTATTTTTACATCAATGTTCGTAAGAGAAATTGTTTGTAATTATCTTTGTTGAATCTTCGTGTGGTTTTGGTATCAGGTGACTGAGAATTTGAATAGAAAGAATTTGTCAATGTTCCTTCTGTTTCTATTGTGTGGGATATTTTTTTTCCAGAGCTGAGGACCAAACCCAGGGCCTTGCACTTGCTAGGCAAGTGCTCTACCACTGAGCTAAATCCCCAACCCCCAATTTTTTTTTTTTTTTTTAGTTTTTTGAGACAGGGTTTCTCTCTGTAGCTTTGCTCCTTTCCTGTAACTCACTCTGTAGACCAGACTGGCCTCGAACTCACAAAGATCCGCCTGCCTCTGCCTCTCAAGTGCTGGGATTAAAGGCATGCACCACCACCACCACCACCACCACCACCCGGCTTGTGTGGGATAATTTAAGGAGTATTGGTATTAGCTCTTCTTTGAAAGTCTGGTAGAATTCTACCCTGAAACTATCTGGTTCTGGGATTTTTTTTGGGGGGGGGGTGTTGAGAGACTTTTAATGACTGCTTCTATTTCCTTGAAGGGTTATAGGACTATTTAAATTGTTTGTCTGGCCTTGATTTAATTTTAGTATGTGATAACTATGAAGAAATCCGTCTGTTTCTTTTTTTTTTTTTTTTTTTCTTCTTGGTTTTTCGAGACAGGGTTTCTCTGTGTAGCTTTGCGCCTTTCCTGGAACTCGCTTGGGAGACCAGGCTGGCCTCGAACTCACAGAGATCCGCCTGGCTCTGCCTCCCGAGTGCTGGGATTAAAGGCGTGCGCCACCACCGCCCGGCTTGTTTCTTTTATATATTGTGGAGCACAGGTTTTTGAAGTATGACCTAATGATTCTTTGCATTTTCTCAATGTTTGTTGTTATGCCCCCCTTTTCATTTCTGATTTTGTAGATTTGGATATTCGCTCTCTACCTTTTAGTTAGTTTGGATAAGGGTTTGTCTATCTTGTTGATTCTCTCCAAGAACCAACTCTGTTTCATTGATTTTTTTTGTATTGTTCCCTTTATTTCTGTTTTATTGATTTCAGTCCTCAATTTGATTATTTCCTGTTGTCTATTCCTCCTGGGTGAGTTTGCTTCTTTTTGTTGTAGAGCTTCCAGTGTGCTGTTAAGTCACTAGTGTGAGATTTCTCTAAATTTTCTTGTGCAGACACTTAGTGCTATGAACTTTCCTCTTAGCACTGCTTTCTTTGTGTCCCATAAATTTGTGTATGTTTTGCATTCATTTTCATTGAATTCTAGGAAGTCTTAGTTTTATTATACCTTCCTTGATCCAGTAGTAATTCAGTTGACAGTTGCTCAGTTTCTATGGGTTTGTAGGCTTTCTATAATTTGTGTTGTTGTTTAATTTCAAGTTTAACCCATGGTAATCCAATAAGATACAGGGAGTTATTCCAATTTTTTGTATCTGTTGAGATTTGCTTTGTGACTCAGTATGTGATCAGTTTTAGAGAAGGTTCCATGGGGTACTGAGAAGAAGATATATTCTTTTTTTTTCTTTTTTTTTAATTAAGAGATTTTTCTATTCATTTTACATATCAGCCACAGATTCCACTGTCCTACCTCCTCCCACCCTCCAGCCTTCCCCCCCAGCCGATCCCCCATTCCCACCTCCTCCAAGGCAAGGTCTCCTGTGGGGAGTCAGCAGAGCCTGGCACATTCAGTTGAGGCAGGTCCAAGCTCCTCCTCCCTGCACCAAGGCTAACAAAGTGTCTCACCATAGGCACTAGTACATGAGCTAGCTTTTTGAAGATAAATTCTTTTGTGTTTGGGTGAAATGTTCTGTAGATATCTGTTAGGGCCATTTGAGTTATAACATCTGTTAGCTCCCTTATTTCTCTGTTTAGTCTGTCTGGAAGACCTGTCCCTTGGTGAGAATAGGGTGCTGAAATCTCTGACTATTAATTTTTGGGATTCAATGTGTGATTTAAGTTTTAGCAATGTTTCTTTTACAAATGTGGGTGCCCTTGTATTGGAGGCATAGGTGTTCAGAATTGAGACTTCTTCATGAGGGATTTTTTTTCCTTTGATGAATATGAAATGCCCTTCTCCATCTCTTTTGATTAATTTTAGTTTGAAGTCAATTTTTTTGGATATTAGGAGAGCTACCCAAACTTGCTTCTTAGGTCCATTTGATTGGAAAATCTTCTTCCAACCCTTTACTCTGAATTAATGTCCATCTTTAAATTTGAGGTGTATTTCTTGTATGCAGCAGAAGGATGGATTCTGTTTTCATATTCATTAGGCTAGCCTGTGTCTTTTTATTGGTGAATTGAGTCCAATGATACTAAGAGATATTAATGATCAATGACTGTTAATTTCTGTTATTTTTTTGGTGGTGGTGGTGGTGTGTGTGTTTCCCTTCTTTGGGTTTTACTGGTGTGAGATTATCTATTGCCTGTGTTTTCATGGGTGAAGCTAACTTACTTGGTTGGAGTTTTCCTTCTAGTACCTTCTGTAGGACTGGATTTGTGGCTAGATATTGTTTAAATTTGATTTCGTCATAGATCATCATGTTTTCTCCTGGGTGATTGAAAGTTGCTGAGTATAGTATAGTAGTCTGGGCTGGCATCTATGGTCTCTTAGTGTGTGCATGATGTCTTTCCCAGTCCTTTTGGCATTTAGAGTCTCCATTGAGAATTTGGGTATAATTCTAATATATCTGCTTTTATATGCTACTTGGCCATTTTTCTTTGCAGCTCTTAATATTCTTTCTTTATTCTGTATGTTTAGTGTTTTGATTATTATATGGTGAGGGGTCTTTTTTGTTGTTGGTTTCATCTATTTTGTGTTCTGTAAGCTCTTTATACCTTCATAGGCATGTCCTTATTTAAATTATGAAAGTTTTCTTCTATGATTTTGTTGATCATACTTTCTGTGCCTTTAAGCTGGGATTCTTCTCCTTCTTCTATTCCTATTATTCTCAAGTTTGGTCTTTTCATGATGTCCCAAATTTCCTGGATGTTTTGTATTAGGAATCTTTTAGATTTAACATTTTCTTTGGTCAATGAACCTCTGTCCTCTATGGTATTTTCAACTCCTGAGATTCATTCTCCATCCCTTGTACTCTGTTAGTGATGCTTGCTTACCCAGATTTTCCATTTCTTGAATTCCCTTTGTTTGTATTTACTTCATTTCTTCAATTTCAATTTTTACGTCTTGAACCATTGTTTGTTTTTTCTTGGCTTTCTTTGCATTCTTTAAGGGATTTATTGATTTCTTCCAGTTTTTTGCTTTTCTTTTTCTCAATTTCTTTAAGGTAGTTTTTCAAATCCTCCTTAAGGGCCTCCATTGTCTTCATTATTTTTAAGGTCATTCATTTTCTTGTGTTTCAGTTGGTTGGAATGTTCAGGTCCTGCTTTCATAGGATCAATGGGTTCTGGTGGTGTCATATTGCCCTTTCTGTTATTGAATGTATTCTTACACTGGCATTTATATATGAATTTGGAGTGATTATAGGTCTAGGTGTTGGTTGTTTTTTTGTTTGTCTTTGTTGGATAGGTGTTTTGTTCTTTTTTTTTTTCTTCTCTTGTCTTCTGGCTTAAGTGGCTAAGGGTTCTGGTGATTGACTAGTCTTCAGGTTCAGCAGGGTATTTCCACTGATGTTTGTGGGGCCATGGGTACCTAGATCCAACCTGGCCTCCTATAAAGCTGAAGTCTTCTTCTGAAGGTGTAGACCAGAATATGGAGCTTAATAGAGGGGATGCTGTTCTTCTGATTGGCGTGTCTTGTACCTGGGCCTATGGAGTCTGCTCTTCTTCCAACTGGTGTGGGTTATGCCTGGTCCTATGTAGTCTACTGTTTTTCTGACTGGTGTGGGCTGTACCTGTGCCTATGGAGTCTGCTGGAGTTGTGGGACAGGGCTTGCCATAAGGAAGATGATGAGGTGGATGGGGTTGAGCAGTGAAGTGGATCTTGGAGAAGCAGAATCTAGTGGGTGGTGGCAGTACAGCTGACAGGAACGTCACTCACGTGCTTGCCTATTGCTCTATGCCTGTGCTTTTTAAGCCAGTGATATTTTGTGTTAGGTGTTATGTACTGTAACATAAACCATGCAAAATACGTATATCAACCTTGTTTCAATTTCTCTTTAATCATTGTCAAAAATAATTTTATTATATAAAGGGATTTAAACTACTTACCTTTCTTTAGTACTCAAAGTCTTTGTTGTATTCTATTATTTGCTTAAATTTTTCTGGGTCCAACTTCCATTAGAAAATACTTTAATATTTATATAAAAAAGTTTCAATATTCATCCACTTCACATATTGTGGTTGCTAATGTTTATTTTGGTTGAAATATGTAGAGATGCTGAAAGGTTTTCCCATTAAGAAGCTATGCTACAAATAAAATGAAATTGCAAGACACTGAGCAGATCAATAAATATGTTCAAGTTGAAGCCTGATGACTTTATGGGGAGGAATGATGCCACTTACTGAGCACCTGTTTGTATTAGGTGCCACACTGAGTGCTTCATTGATAGTATTTTATTTTATATTCATAGAAGTCTTGATGAACACACATCATTACTCTCAAAGCTGTGAAAGTTTATATGAATTATCCAATATAATTTGAATTCAATCTCAAAATGGATAACATCAGAGCACATGATATTTCAGAAAAAGGAAGTTTGGGCTAAATGTCCATTTTTACCATTAGCACTAATATGATTATCATTGAACATTTCCTCCTTTAGTCTGTCAACTTGGCAACCTATACTCCAGCTGGAACAACAACAAAAAAAGATCCAAAATGTCATACAAGAATATTTATTCTGACATTTGTATTTCAATGTCTTTTTTGGTGAAAGAATTTAACACAGGTTTTTATATTGCATAAAGTATAATAATGTTTTCTTTTATAATCAGATATTGTATTGATTATACTACTACTCCCTGTGAATTTGAGTGATTTGAAATTTCACCATGGTTGTCTCTTGAATGAGACTAACTACCTGCAGCTAATTTTGCCACCCTGTTGAAATAATTCAAAAGACTGAATGATGTATATGAGAGAGGAAGTCATTTTAAGTCTGAAATTTTCTTTTTTCTGTCAGATGAATGGATTTAATTTCTTGATGAAAAGAGAGAAAAACAATAAAACCAAACAATATGTAGTGTCTTGAAACTCCCCCTATGAACTTAAGAATGATCATTTGATATTGACATCTACCCTGTGAAAAACATTTTTTTTTTGGTACAACATCATTCTTGTCATGATACTTTTGTTAGGAAATTATTTGTTATAACATTTCTGCACCTGGAGACCAAATCAATCATTTCAGCTAGGGAGTAAGAACCTATAACTATCTAATGTACAGGTAAACTCAAACTTTTAAAAGTTAAAACCTGAATCATTATTGCTTCAAGCTAACCCAATAGTTCTTAGAAATGTCATCCCTGGAGTGCTGTGGGATGTTCTGTATGCTGTGAATGTGTTGCTCTGATTGGTTGATAAGTAAAACGCTGATTGGCCAGTAGCCAGGCAGGACGTATAGGCAGGACAAGGAGTTAAGGAAAAATCTGGGAGGATTAAGACTGAGAGGGGAGACTCCAGTCTGCCATCCAGAGAGCAGCATGTAATGGCACACAGGTAAAGCCATAGAGCACATGGCAACATATAGATTAACAGAAATGGGCTGAGCTTAAGTGTAAGAGCTAGTCAGTAGTTAGCCTGAGCTAATGGCTGTGAGCAGTTTTAATTAAAATAAGCCTCTGTGTGTTTACTTGGATCTGAGTGGCTGTGGACTGGTTAGGACACAGGAAAACTTCAGCTATACCAGAGCAACAGCAGCAGCAGCAGCAGCAGCAGCAGTAACAGCAGCAAGCAGACATTACCAGAACTACACAGCACTGGATATATACATCTGACCTGCTCACTCAAACTTCCAGAGGTAAGGTCCAATAACTTTTTTTTTAATGAAGAACAAAGTGTAAGAAAGACTCTCTTACTCCTTGGGTGATGGCTTTTATAAATATTCTGTCCCCAGGCTTCTTTGGAAACAGTGGTTATTACAGTGGCTAAAGAATAATCCATACATATTTCTGTTAAATTATTGATGTTCAGATACTGCCGAGACAAAATGTCTCAACACCTCCCATATGAATCTAAAAATCAATAGGATCTGAGAAGCATGGAGCAATGGTAGCACACTCCAAAGTGAGATGAATTCTAGGAATGCTTGTAGTCATAGTTATTCTACATCCACTGTAGCTGAAGTTTCCCCAGTCCTGCCTAGCCCCATGGACCCAACAGCCATTTATAAAATAATCACTCAGAAGCTTATATTAATTAAAACTGCTCAGCCATTAGCTCAGGCCTACCACTGACTAGCTCTTACATTTAAACTCAGCCCATTTCTGTTAATCTATATGTTGGCACGTGTCCCATGGCTTTACCTGTGTGTCATTACATGCTGCTCCCTGGATGTCATCTGCTGATTCAGTCTTCCTTTTCCCAGAATTCCCCTTGTCTGTTTATCCTGCCTATACTTCCTGCCTGGCTACTGGTCAATCAGCTTTTTATTTATCAACCAGTCAGAGCAACACATTCACAGCATACAGCACATCCCACAACACCTCCCCTTTTCTGTTTATTAACAAGTAAAATACTTTACCCATTACAGTGGTTGGAATAAAAATTGGGATGAATGGGTTCCAGAAAACATAGTACTCAATTTACAGAAACCAATTTGCAGACACCAATTTGCAGAAACAGTGAGAGCTTCAAAAGTCCAAACAGGAACAATATGTAGAGGGCAAGATGAGAGGAGCTGCTCCTGGAAAGAAGACATCTGGTCTGCAAGAGAAAAATGCTGAAGTGAAAACATAAAAGAACAAGCAGAAAACACCTGGAAATGGAGATGGTGGCAGTACCAGTGAGACACCTCAGCCTCCTAAGAAGAGCCTGGCTAGCTCAGTTGGTAGAGCATGAGACTCTTAATCTCAGGGTCGTGGGTTTGAGTCCCATGTTGGGTACCAATTTTAGATGAATTTCTAAACAGTCTTATTAAATAAGAAACACAGAGTCAAATACACGGGGGCAGCCGTAGAGATCAGAGCAATAGCCACCAACTAACCGTAGCTCACCACATCGCCATAGCTTCCCAAGAGAGCCTGTTCCTGTCTAACCTGTGCCTTTATTGCCTTCCTGTTCTGCCTTCTTATTGGCTCTAAGCTCAGCCACATCACTTCCTTATCACTGCTTGTCTATACAGACCTCCAGGTCTCTATGGTTGGTACAGGGATTAAAGGCATGTGTCACCACGCTTGGCTGTGTCCTTGAACACACAGATAGATACTCTCTGCCTGCCATGTGATCAGATTAAGAGCATGTGCTATCACTGCCTGACTTCTGTTTATGGCTGACTATGACCTCTGATCACCAGGCAAACTTTATTTATTAACATACAAATAAAATGTCACATTTCAGCACAAATAAAATATCACCACAATCCACAGTTGTGATCCAACTTTTCATTAATGGTATAACTTTAGACAAATCACAAAAGTTACATATGTCTTCATGAAATTTTTCAGATTTATAATTAATTAAATTATGTGAGTCTGTATTGTTTTTAGCTTATGAAATCTCATCACTCAAGAGTGGTCTCAGACAAGTGACCCCAGTCTTGGCTAGAACTGGAGAGCCTCTATTTGCTCCAGTTTCTAGGAAACAGAATCTGCATTTTAAAGTGATCTTTCACCCATACATGCATAGAAGAAGCTCTCTTCTAAACCACAAGGACAGTATATGGAAACATGCGATTTGTGTGCTTCCTTTAGCTTCTCTTTGAATTTTTGACTCAATCTGTCTGTCCAGCAGTGACATACATGAGCTCAACTCTCTTTGGAGCTTACTGAATTACCAAGAATTTCTTTTCATTCAAACATTGTTTCTTTGACTTTTCACATCCTAAATTAAGGAGACTGCTGCTCAAAGGTTAGTTAGCATCAGGGTAATATAAGGGTGAGATGTTGTACAACCCAGGATGAAAAGTCTACAGAAAAACATTGTGATAAATAGACATACAAAGTCAAAAGAACAAATCTTAAGCAAATACCAGTGTAATAACATATCACAGAGTGAAGCAAAGGCAACCAGAAAATTGTGCCTCATATGGATGGTTTGACATACGGAGTCTGACTCCCTTCAGCAGTTACCTCTAGCTGTTTATTCAAGTGTGATTATTAAAGCTCAGATCTGATTTTTTTTTTCTCCAAGAACACAGTTTCTGCTTTCTTCTGCTCTTTGGAGAAAGTAATAAAGTGTCAAGGGAACAGGGTATTCAATAAATACCCCATACACTTCAGCTCATCAGTTGTGTAAATTATATTGACTTCCCAGGATCATATTGTTTGGATTTATTGTCTGTAAGGATGAAGAGCTGTAGTAACGGTAAATAGATGAATCCCATTGGCCCATAAATAACTACTCAACCAAGAGAACTATAGAAGAGGAACTCTTTCCCACCATCTGGTGCATCAGGGAATATTATCAAAGCAGCAGTAGGTGGTTGTGGGAAAACATCCATTTCCTTTCCATCCTTGAGAAAACGGTAGCATTTGGGAAATATACACATCTTTCATGGGCCAACTAGCTAAAGAGCATTCAGTCCAAAGGGATTTCTTTTTCTATTATCTTTCTACCTTAGTGATTCCTATCATATTATCAGTTAAGAAAAGTATTAGGCCTGGCATCTAAAAGGTCTTATTCTCTGACGACCAGGCAGAGAAGCATTTTATTAATAGTGTAGCAGTCCAAATCCAGGATCTCTGTGGGCAGAAAGTTCCTGAGGGGAGTGTGAATAAGCAACCCCACAGACTCAGAAGAATGAGAAGCACACCCCAAAACTCATGTTAACATCCACACAGGTTAAAGTGTTTTGTGTTAACCCTTTAAAGATTAATCTACTGATAAATTGATCAACTTTCTCTACAATCTCTTCATCTCAAATATTACACGTTAGTGTTCTACCCCTTGGCACTTGGTGATCTCATTACTAACCAGACTATGTAGGTTACAATCAATAAATCAGTCAATCAATAAAAAGACAAGAAGTGGGGAGAAGAGTGTGTAGTGGGGGTTCTTACAGATAGTGAAAGGGGAGAGCTGAAGTGTATCTGATAAAGATATATTAATTGTCAAAGAATAAATAAAATATTTATATTAATTTTTACTACATTTTAGTGTCCACATATACAAAATCCATTATTATACAAATTTAGCTCTATGTTCCTTTTAATATCTAAAAATGCTGTGAGTGCCTTATTTCTAAAGACTCCAAAGGTTCTTCTTACATATGCTCATTATCTGAGCACCTCTGTGAATAAACTAAAAACACATGATTAGGTTCTGACTATGTTCCAATAGTTTTTTCCAACATCTAGGACCATTTGTTGTAAACAGTACCTATTTGATATATATCCATTAAGTCCATTAATTAATTAATTTATGGTGTGCTCTGCTACTTCACTGCCTGACCTTATTCACAGTCATTACATGTATCATAAAGTCTGCTTTTCATTTAGTATAGTTTTCAGAAGCTCTGATCTTTTCAAATTAGATAAAGGCTTTTACCAGAATTTCAGGTCCAAGTTTTACAAGTTCTATGCTATCAGTCAATATATTTAACCTATGAAAGCATTTTATTGCAATGCCTGTAAACAGGGCTGTAAGTAGTGCTAGTGCTTAAATCTTTGTGATGTGAGAACCAAGTAAGAGTGAAGAATATAAACTTATGAGCACTATGCCTGTAGTCAATTACTCAGCTTTCTTAATAAAACTTAGTAATATGATTGCTTCCCTGGGCAACATGTTTGCCGTGGCTTGAAAATCTTAGCTCTGACGGGGAAGATATGAGTTGTTGTAGTACATATGTGACTCAATTTTTTTTAAACCTTCTAAAAATTTTGTTTTTCAATCATCACATAATATGCCTTAAATGCAAAAATATTGCAAATAGAGGTTGTTGTTCTTTGGTATATACATAAATGCCAATCAAAAACTAGAAACTTTTTATCTTGAATTCGGATATCCATTAATCTCTGCTTTGTATCCTGTTGTGGATTTCCATGATGGACTCCATTTGCTGTAAAGAAATGCTTATTTTATAAGGGGTGGTGGCTACACGTATCTGTGGGTTGCCTCTCAGGTCTTAAGGGCAGAGCCACATTATAGAAGACACCATGCACTTAGGATACAGGACTCTGATGACAAAATCTGGATCTGACCTGAGTGCCTCTTTCCTGTGGTCTGGCTTCCATGGTTCCACATGGAAGTTTTGGTTTTAAACTTCTATCCAGTGGTCCACATCAAAACAAAACTCTTACTATATTAACACACCATAGGAAAAGGCAAAGTTGTTTGCTGCTACAGTTCCCAAACGAGCTGTCTTGAAGTCTTAATAATGGTTATCACCCTTGATCAAATATTTGCCCCCAACAGCTAGTTAGGGGAGCAACCTAAGATAGACAGACAAATATCTTGATATAGATATAAGTAGATCTAGATAATTCACTGACAGAATAAATTATGTTCATCAGTAGACAAAAAACAAAAAGATGATGAGACCCATCATCTCATTATTTTAAGCATGGCCATCTCTCAGATCCAGTCCATACTTAGGCTTGAGGAAAAGAGGCATCATTTATAAGATACCATAGTTATGCATCACAATGCATTCTGAATATGCAGATAAATGCCTTGCATTCTAAGTTTGTAAAGCAGGACAGAAAAAAGCTCAGTTTTGCTATCATTGGCCAGGGGCAGGTCAGGTATTTTCAAGTCTTGTTCAAGATGAAACAAAAGATGCTCATGGATTTTTAAATATAACAAGGTAGCTTTTTAGCTAAGCAAAGCAATAGAACAGGTCAGATTCAGGGTCAGGAGTGCTAAGAGGCCTCATGAATGAAAGAGCCCTCAGGGTACCAGGTTATTGCCTTTGGCTTCTTTAATAAGCTCTTTAGGAAGAAAAAGCTTGATCACTAGAGAAATAACTTAGGTGGTTCTCTTTTTTGACTGACATGTTTAAGTTATACAACTACTACTCTATTGTGCATGTCACACCCCATGACCTGTTTAACCATATGCATCCCCAATTAAGTGTAAGATGGTAAATGATAGATTATCCTTATAAGATCATTCAGAGAACATAGTTTGCCCCATTGAGAATGCACCCCAAGACAGTCTATGCCAGACTGGCCCCTATTGTGTATCCAGGTGTATCTGGAGTATAACTGAGTAAAATCTGTGTTTCATGGACATTGAGAGGCAGAGAAACAAGGTATTCAATGAAACATTGTTCAGAGAGGGATATGGGTATATCTCTGTGCAGGTGGGGGTCCCAGATCATCAACATGGTTTCTAGGTATATTTTCAGAGTGTGATATGTATATAGTACATGCATTAATGCTCTCAAGTTTACATGTGCAATATTAGAATAAAGGTGTGTAACTATCCCAAAGGGGAATCCCAGGTTGCTAAACTATGGTTATCTGCCTCTGTTTTATTATTTGAAATTACTGAATAATATCATGGGTTTTCATTTTTACTTTCCTTTTTCTTTTCTTTTTTTTCACTTTTTTTTTATTCTTTCTTTGGTCTCTGTACTATTAGGAGAAACTGTTTAACAAAGTTTTCCTCTCTTCATTTATAATGAATTTTATTAATAATCTTTGCCCCAATTCATGAAAGCAGAAAAAGCTATTCATTCAAATCTCAAAATAACAAAGCATCTACTAACTGCTATTGGAAGGTAACCTGTGCAAAGGCAGGAGTTATCTGTTTTTGTTCAGCACTAAACCCCCAAGATCTAGCACAATGTTGGAACTAAGAGTTTCTACTCAGTTCTCACCAATGGCATGTCTTAATTAAATATTGCTTTCATTAATATACTTATGACAGGAGTTAATAAAAATAATAGAAGCAATAATCTCTACTCCATTGTAAATCTGTAACTAGACCCTGAAATCAGGAAAATGCAGAGTCTCTTCATTTGAAAAAAGATTTATTTTGTCAGATTAATCAATATTTAATTGTAGCACTAAATCAGTGAAGTCAAAATTAAATTTTTTCCTCCATAATATTGAAAAATGTGTTGTTACTGCAGATTAAGCAAAAAGAAGGCCATGTTTTGATGATATTTAATTTGTGCATGTGTGTGTGTATGTGTGTGTAAATGTGTGTATGTGTGTGAGCATGTGTGTGTATGTGTACAGAAAGGTTTGGAGAATATCCCTGAGTGTGTCTAATTCAGTATCTAAGTGTAGGACGTCTTCAGGGTCGTCCTCACAAGGCCTATGTTTAGTGTCATTATGGAGCAGTCAAAGTAGCACAGTGTCATGAAATGCATCACTTCCCCTGCTTTCCCAGCAAGCGCCAAACGTTTAGTTCAATTTAGTGCCCTGCCCCCAATGAATTATGAGACCATCAGCGTGTGTCTTCTTTCTAGTAATACAATCATCATCCTTCCCGCTTTCCTGAAACCACTTTACTTAAGAAAATCCTCAGCTACACACAGTAGATGGTTAGTTCTCAATATGACCTTCCAGAATCTAGTCAAGGCTTGCTGTAATGTGTTAAGCAAGAAATTAATGACTAAAATACTTCTTCTTATTGAATATATAGTGTGTCTCTCTATCTGTATCTAAATTTGGGTTAAGAGTAATTTATAGAGAAAGGTTCACCCGTTTTGTGAGGATAGAGGATTAAGAGGTATCAATCTCCCAGAAAAAACTCATGATAGTATGTGACATTATATGAATTATTTATCACTCACAAGGTTACGTATGTTAGTATGCAGTGCTGAGAATAACACTAGTAGATGGAAATGTTAGTGTAGAAGTGTCATACTTATTTCTTCAACAAACTTGCATGCCTTGCAAGGGCCCTTATTATAAGTCAATGATAGAAACAAGGGATATTACAGAGCCTTGGCTCTCAAGGAGTCAAAATTTTATACTCTAATCCCTTCTGTTCCCACCCCAGCAGACTCCGGTTTGATGTCTCTAAGGATCAGAGTTAAGATGGATTTGAGCAAGGAGCTCCATGGCATCTTAGTGGAAGGACAATATTCATGAACCTGATATCACCTTTTGGATGACAATAGATTCTCCCAATAACTAAGAATTGTTAATTGGAATTTAGTCTGACTGAAGCTTACTTGAGCTGTGGGAACCTTAATAGAGTAAACTCATAATCTATGACTCTTGTGAGTAAAACCCTCAAACTTGAACTCACATGTTGTAGAGATGAGCAGCTACTGCGAAGGAGTGTTCTTTGATTAAGGAAGCAGCACATTTGTATGCAGAAATGCTAGGAATTAACTTCCTAGGAAAGGAATTAATAAATTAATCAAGGAATGATTATACTCATACAGTCAAAATTAGTCAGAAACCTAGCCTTACCATAGTCACAAAGGTATTGATTTCTGTAAGTCACTTTATCTATCTGTGTTTTTCTCCCCCTTTTAAAGGCCAAAAGAAGATAATAAACAAAAATATGAGTTTGGGAAGAGAAAATAAACCAAAGATTAAACAAAATGGAATTATTATGAAGTTGCTAACAGTATTTATAGCTCAATATGTTCTCATGGACTTGGTACATTAAAGCCATTTTTACTGGAGGTTGTTAGAAAAATGACTAAGTCAGCGCTATTTAATAAAGTTATATTCAACATTCACTCATCATTCAACATTGCACATTTTATAAACAAATGTCCTTAAGATAGTTTTATCACCTGAGTCAATTTGTTTCTTTCTAGGGATAGATTTATTCTCTTCATAAAACATACTTTTATGAAATTTATACTGAATTTTGATATTCCTAAGGCTAAGAACCATTCAATCAAAAACAAACAAACAAAAAATCCATTATCAGCCAGGTGTTGGTGGCACACGCCTTTAATTCCAGCACTCGGGAGGCAGAGGCAGGTGAATATCTGTGAGGCCAGCCTGGTCTACAGAGCAAGATACAGGACAGGCACCAAAACTACTACAAAACCCTGTCTCGAAAAAGAAAAAAAAAAAAAAAAAAAATCCATTATCTTTGTATTCCTTAGTATCAAAAAGTTTTGACAAAATGCCAGGTAGAATGTGCAGACATTATAAATGGCCCAAGATACCTGTTTTGAATAATTGAACTTAAATCACAAGGTATGGAGACAATCACCTTACTACATATAGGGAAGATATACCCTGTCCCATCCCAGTAGGAACCACTGTATTTGCTGAAAAATGTCCATAATAAAAATGTGAAGTTAAGTTTTCTGGATGAGTAGGAAGAGTTTGGAAACTGAAATCTATTATTACTTTGAACTCCTATGATGTAAAGCACATAAAGATAAAGAATTGTGTGTGCTTTTATCTGTTTCAAGGTAAGTGATCAATAGGTAAACCAAATATTAAATAGGCTAAGAATCTAGAAAGCAAAAGTTTTCTTCAAAGCACTCTGAGTAAAAGATAATTGTGTAAAATGAACAAATAATTGAAAGTAAAACATCAATGTGTATTTTCCTCCAAGGTCTTAGGAGAGTTTCTCTTTTATTATTAGGTCATTTTATGACGTCTCTCCCATGAATTGCATGATCAGTCAGGGAGGTAGTGCTTCGCTTGTTCATCTCTGAATCCCATTCCCTAGCACACTGGATGGTGTTTTCTTATACTTTGTGTCCAAAACAAAGAAATTATAATGATACCCTGAAAAAAATCAAATCTGTAATCCTCAGGTATAATTAATTGTCTCAGAGTCCAAAAATAAATTCATTCAGGTTTACATGATTAAAAAAAAAAGAAAGAAAGAAATTTGATCTTTTTCCAAGTAGGACTTTGATATCACTTTAATTTCTCTGTGATATTTTCTCATTTGTTAAACACATCAACACTACCTTGTAGTATCTGAAAAAAGAAAGGAGCCAGTGGAGCTTTGACGAGACAAACTGGAAAGGGCAGTAACATAAGCAGTTGTGGATGGTACCAGCTGTGTCCTTAAGGCTCTCCACGCTTGCGAGCAGCTGCTTTCTTATGAGACATTTGTTTGCACAGAAACTAAAGGAGTTCCCATCGTGTTTACTGCTCTATGTAATTGTCACCAAGTCTGGGACAAAGGAAACACTCAAAAACTTTTGTTAGCGGGAAATGATAAATATATGCTGAGGTTATTATTCATTGATTCAGTTTTTTATTCTCTTTGAGGTCCCTGTGACAGGGCTCCCTCTATTGTCACCTCCTTCTTAAAGTCTTCCTTGGTAATGGCGTCTGTCGAATTATGCCACCTTTGTCTCCCTCTCACATCTTCCATCTTTCCAACCTAGTGCCCTCCTCTACCCAGTTCCATCCTTATATTCCCTTTGATAGGATTTCAGTTTCTGTGTGCTATCTCTGCATCAGTTAGACACATAGTCTGCCCAGATCAAGCATAAGAACAAGAGGAAAGAGTGGAACTTGAATGAGAAAGGCTGGGAAGGATGGCTGGAAGAAGCTTCACATCAAGAGAGTTACTTTAAAAAAAACACATCCAGTGACTTTGGCTATGAACATTGTCTAGGTAATTTACACATTCACTTTCTTCTTCCAGTATCTCACCTTCTGTTATGAAGCCACATTTCAAAGAGATCTATAGCTACTTCTAATTGTTAGTACTCCAGCATCTCTCATTCAGATTGCCGAAATGAACTCATTATTCCAGTCTTTCTACCAAAGGAGTCTTCTTCTACCCTCCATACCCTTACGCATTTCATTCCTGCTCCTGACCCTTCCATAAACCATCACAGAATAGCTATTACAAAGTCCTGTCAAATCCCTTCTGTGTATCATTGTTATATTTATGTATCTGAGTATCACAGTCAAGTTCAGCTTATATTTATGCAGCTTTGACGATTATGGTACCATTTTCATTGGTGTCACATCTGGAGGTTCTCCCCGTGGGCCAACAACACCATGAAGAGGAAGGGAGAATGAAATTAGCATAATGTGTATTAAAATTAAATTGCTCATGGAATGCAAATATGAAGAAGTTTCTGACTTGAAGAATTTTTAATGGGGAAAAGTTCTATGCTGAAAAAATAAAGTACAACAAGCAAAAGATATAATTATAGAGCATGGTATAAGTGAATTAATCAGCAAGACGAGAGATACATTCTCTTTTCTGTGTGGATCCCAGTGTTTCCTCTACTCACACCTTCAGCTACTTAAGAGAAAGAAGGGCATGTGCATGGATCAAGTTCAAAGGCAAAAATTCAGGGAATGCTCCTGAGTCATAACATCAAAAGGGCAGCATTAGTGAGGGTATTATTGCTGTCCTTCTGAGGTAGGAATTAGGAAAGTCCGAAGATAATGGGGTAATTTCTATGCTAGAACCAAAGATGTGGAGATAGTGACTATGATGCTGGCATGGTATGCCAGCAGATATCTAGTAAAAATGTCATCAGGAGGGCCTTCTCCTTACATGCTGGGAATACTGCCAGAATATGTACCTCATTTGTGAGCCTCTGTATGAATTGCCTCAGCTCAAAGTAATTACTTTGCCCAAGGTCTTGCTTCCTTTACAGGATGTAGATATGCAATGCTTGATAACAGGTGTTTAAAGGTCTAACTCTATGACCTCAACATGGGCAACCATAAGGACAATGTAACTGGGCGGCTTGAGAGAAGTCTGCAGTTGTTAATAGACTATTATGAACAACTGTGAAATCTCAAAGCTTGGCTTACCTGGGGCTCTTGGTAGGACTGGCTCAGAAATTAGCTTTTCTTTCTGCCCCCTCTTTTTGTCCTGTTCCCCAACTCCATCTCAGACAATGCTTCCAACAGAATCCAACCTAAAGCAATTGATACCAGGAGAGTTAAAAACACTTCTCTGCAGTTTTGAAGCTGAGTATCCCATATATCAGGTAGACATTGAGCAGAATAGGTTTTGAACAGGGTAGCAAGGCAACTATTAGAACTCTCTGGGATAGGGAGATGGTTTAATCAGTAATGCACTGGCCTCAAAAACAGAATGACCTGCATTTCATTCTCAAAACTGACATGACAATGCAAGGCAAGGTTGGACTTTAATCCTAGTGCTAAGGATGCAGACACAGGCGGTTCTCCAAGGCTCTCTGACCCTTTAACCCAGAACAATGGGTTAGTTCCAGGCAAGTGAGAGATCTGTCTAAAAGAAGCTGAGTTCAGTTCCCAAGAATGCTAAAGGTTGTTGTATCTCCAACACAAACACATATGCACAAGTACATGCATGTCTACAAACATACACACAAAATAAAACTTTAAAAGGAATGGGGATATCACTATAGTGAAGGGAAACACATTAGCTGGCACAATCAGCTTTTGGGAAAGTCCTGAGGAATAACCCTAAAGGCAGTGGTACTAGATTGCTGTTGCTAAGCTCAATGTCTACCCTCAAGAGAAGATAATGCACAACCTATAGTTACTAAAAGACTATTGGGAGCTAACCTTGAAGTACAAAAGGATTATTATTATTATTATTATTATTATTATTATTATTTTATTACCTTTTGACATGCATTTTCAAAGAAAGTTGACAAGGCCTACCCAGGAACATGACAGTAAGCACAGGCAAGCACTAAAGAAAACTAAAATTCCTGCATAAAGCAAAGCACAATGATATAGGAGATCTCTCCTATGACATAAGATTTAACACCTAAATAAATAATCTAGAGATAGTGCTAGCTTTTTGAAAAATGGCTCTTAAAAGTGTGAACAAAGCAGTAGACCACAAGAAATAAAATAAAAATCTCCAACTGTCATGAAAGATGATAGAATAGAAAAATAAATGACTCAGAAAAATGTCTGTGTTAAAATGAATGTCATAGTTTGGGTGTGGAATACCCCAAAAGAAGGCCTATG
The DNA here is from genome assembly GCA_902168425.1 of Peromyscus attwateri. Classification (NCBI taxonomy): domain Eukaryota; kingdom Metazoa; phylum Chordata; class Mammalia; order Rodentia; family Cricetidae; genus Peromyscus; species Peromyscus attwateri. Next base: position 5,306 of record CABHPP010148155.1, on the reverse strand, counting down.
TGCTCAAGTTCTGGGATAGCACTAATGGGAGGCGGTAGAAACTTCAAGAGGGAATGTAACACCTATCCCTTCTGGTCATTCTTTTGCTTACTGGCCATGAGAGGAGAGGTTTTGTTCTGTCATATGCTCTAAACACAAGATTAAAGTGAACTGAGCATGGAATGAACTCTGAAGTGAGAACTTGAGGAGAGTCCTCCCTTCAGGATGTCTGTGCTTTATCACGCATATTGAGTAAAACAGCAGAAAGTTACTAACGTAACAGAAGACCACAGTGTCCAGTGAGAGGGCCAAGAGGATACACTGTAGATATAAGCAGCTGGTTTGGGATATTTGTACACTGTATGAAGGTACATTGCCATGATTGGTGTAATAAAAGCCTGAATGGCCAATAGCAAGGCAGGAGGTACAGGCAGGATTTCCGGAGAGAGAAAGGAAGAGGAGGAAGTATCTAGGTGCACAAGAGTCATGAAGAGACACTAAGGAAGCAGGGTGGGTGGTACATGAGGTAGCAGGATGGACAGTATGTGACAGAATATAGATTAATAGAAATGGGTTAATTTAAGTTATAAGAGCTAGTTAAAAACAAACCTAAGCTAATGCCAAGCTTTCATAATTAAAAAGTCTCTGGATCATTATTTGGTATCTGGCTGGCAAGACAGAGAAAGCCCTTTTACTAGCAATAACAATATTTCCCCCCCTGGGAAAAGTCTCATGACCATCACCAACATCAGTGACATCTCTCTTCTGTGGATTAGGAATCATGAGGGGAAAAAAATGTCTCAAAATCAGGCTCCAAGTAACGGCAAATATAAAAGGGCTCCCCAAACAATTTAGGCTGGTAGAAGTGCTCGCTTCTCAAAAGAATAAATGAGTTAATCATTAAGAGGAGTAGCAAGATGGAAATGATGATCAAGGAGGTCAGGCCCACTGAGAAATATCAAAGCTGTTACTAGAACAAGAAAAATAGAGGGGAAAACACCTCGGTGATTTATTCTGTGATAATGCATGGTTTCTACAGTGAGAAGCAACCTACGATGGAAGAATAGAAGTCAAGAAGGAATTTGCCTCTAAACAAATATTATAATCTTTTTTTCTTTTGGCCCCTCAACTCCTCAAATGACACCTAGACCAGATTTGGGATCTAACGCCCAAATTCCAAACTTGCTAAGCTCAAAGGGAGAAGGAAACTCCAACAAACATTGCAATTGTTTTTTCAGTCCATTCTGAAAAGAGGTCTTGTGACATTTATAGCATTAACTTCATTTTTGAAAAGGTAGAATAAATAATATCTTGATATTTCAAAGGCTATTGGGTCCCGGATGTGAAGTGATATCAATATCCATGTAGGCTTCCTACTCCAACAGATGATCATAGCCACAGAATACTCAGTGTGGATGGCTTAAGATTTCTACCACAATAGTACTGAGTTCAAATCTTCCTCCTACTCAACCATCTCTCCTCAGTTCCATAAATAACACAAAAGTATTTTTCTCCATAGTTTGCAGACGGAGAAATAGAGACTTCAAAATAGAAATTGGTCTTGTTTGTTTGTTTGTTTGTTTGTCTGTCTGAGGGGTTTTGTTTGGTTTTGCTTTGCTTCACTATTTTTTGGCAGGGGTGGCATGGTTGTGAACACACCTTTTAAAATATTTTTGAGATGTAATTACAGCATTTCTCCCTTTCCTTTCCTCCCTACAAGCTCTCTCATGTATCCTCCCCCATTTCTGTTGTTTTCAAATGAATGGCCTTGGGAATTTTTTAAAAGATAGAAAGCAAATTCTGCTCCTGTGACAGTGGTTCTTCCTAACAACTCTCTGGCTTCCGTAGAAACTAAATGAGTCTGAAAATTTCATATTGTAGCTGTGAGGGCTGCTGGCATATGGTCAAGCTGAAAATTGCTATGTATTACAGGTTTTACACAAGGCAAACTTTAGTCAACCTGTACTCCTCAAAGATCCTCAAATGCACTCTCTGCTTTCAAATCTCTGTCCATTGATCTACCCCACCCCTCTCACACAGCACCATTCATCAACAGAACACAACTGGGAAAGGAGAAAAGTTAAGTCCATGCTTTATATGAAAACCGCCCAGAGCTGAAGAACAGAAAGGGATTCCTATGGTCCCACTTGTGAATGGTTGTGTCACTTTTACCTCCTAAGACATCTGTCACATGTGCCTGAGAAACACTACCATATGCTAAGTCTCTAGGTGCAGAAGGGCTTTATTTACCACTCATACATAATTTAGAACTCAGCAGTAGTAAATTTCTCAATATGTTTTCAAATAAATAGTGAATAATAAAGAGTTGTGAGAAAATACAAAAGCTATATACACCCGATAAAGTATTATGGTCTATGTATTGAAATCTAAATATTTTATTATATAGATGCATAAATAAAGGCTATTGAGTTATACAAAAATTTAAAGTCTTCTTTTTTGAAATTGGTGAAGCATTTATTCATTTAGGTCCTCTATCTCCTTAAGTATCAACTCAAGATAATATCAACTATACAGAGTGACAATTTATTTAGGAAAACATATCTAAAAAATTATCAACATAGAAAAACCTCAATTAAGTTTGAGCCCTAGTCCTCTCTTTAAATTCTTTGACTTTTCTTTCCCTTTTAAATTACTTGTAATTGGAAATAATTGTAATGAATCCAAAATATCACAGGAAATCAATATTTAAGAGATAAAAGCCTCAATCCATCATACTCTAAGCATTGTATTATCATGTCATGGGTCTTATTGCCCACTCTATGAATTGCTACTGGAAAAGAAGCAAACACGGTCTCTCCCAGGAGCCAAACACATTCCAAGATGGCTCCTCTACTATCAAATACTCTTTCTTCCATTCTTGCTTTTCCTCTTTTCTTCCTCATTCTAATTTTCTCTATTCACTTCTCTCTCATTTTTCATTATTAGCCATCGCAGAGTCTTTTCAATGCCATCATACTTTGCTGTTTTGTAATGAATTGTTAAAAAAAATTCAGTGTCCTATTATAGCTAGATAATATCCCTTTATAACCTTGGGATTAAAATGATTGCTTTAAGATTAATTAACAAAGTTATGAATATTCAGTAAAACTAATATTTAAGGTGCAAGAAAGAAGAAGAAACACAGCTAACATCCTCCTATGTTAATGGACTGGTTCCTAATGGACTGGTAAAGAGCTAAGAAGAAATATGATGAACCTATAATCTGAAGAATGAGGGAGAAAGGCTATGTGACTCTGTCCTGTCTATCCACTGAAATAACTCATTAACCTGAGGAAATGTTACCTTTGAAATGCAAAGAGAAATCACACTCTGACATTTTGATCTGTGGATGTATAGATCAGGAAAACATGCTTTCTGAGATATTAGTGCATTAAGTCAAATGTGAATTCCATTTAAAAGCTTTCAGCTCATAAAAGGAAAACAGCAGGAAGAAAAATAATTGCTGAATAGACACAGCTTAAAAATTAAGAACTCCAGATGTCAGTGATTGAAGGTCAAAAAGATAGAGGAAAAATGGAAAGTTCAAAGTTATAAAATGATAATGCCATACAGATATCAATAATTCACAGAAAGTATAACTCTTTTTCTTGGGAAAAATGAACTCTTGGTTCATGTTATTTTTTCTTGGCAAACCGTTCAAACTTGGGATTTAAATAGCTTACTCAAATTTAAAAATCAGTAATGTGTAAAGAAACAATACACTCTAAACACTTTATTGTCATACTTGCCCATTCCCTGATCTCCTAGAATCTGCGTAATGAATTAGAAATGTCTGGAATGTGAGAAGTTAGTGGGCCATGTACTCAGATGAGATTATTGTCTGCACCTACATAAGTGAGTAAAGGCAGAGGGACTCCCTGTGGTTTTTGGTGTACAAAATGCTGAAATGCAAATGAAAAACCAAAACAAGTTTCTCTATGGAATCTATATGTCAGACAGGGAATGGAAAGCAGTTTGATAACTCAAAATTAACTTTTGACAAATTGTATCTAATTGTTCTATTTTCAAATCTGCTATTAGCAAAAACTTTGACATGAATTCATAATGAAAGAAGTGAAGCATGATACAGCATATACCTGTCTGAAAACAAAACTATCTCTGTTTTTCAAAATTCAGCAAATGTCCTATTTGGTAGTGGAAGAAGAAATTAAAAAAAAACCAATTTCTTCAAGAATTCTATTTACAAAATAGATAAACATGAGAATATTGTATAGTTATGTACTCAGGAGACCCCTGAAAGAAAAGTTAGATAGAGAAAAAAAAAGAGATTTCTAAATAGACAAATTTGGGTAGTTTCCTTTTTTAAAGTGGAATATTAAAATATATTGGCTTAAAGCAGTGGTTCTCAACCTGTGTGTCGCAACCTGTTTGGGATCAACTGACCCTTCACAAGGGTCACCTAAGTCCATCAGACAACACAGATTCATAACAATAGCAAAATTACAATTATGAAGTAGCAAAAAAATAATTTTATGGTTGGAGATCACCACAACATGAGGAACTGTGTTAAAGGGTTGCAGCTTTAGGAAAGTTGAAAACCACTGGCCTAGTGGAAGACATCAAGGAACATTAAGAATGAAAGGAACTTTAAAGATTACAGAAACACACCATTGTAACCACTAAATAAGCAATCCAGTGACACAAACCAAAAGACAGAACACATAGAGCTTACTTCAGCACTTGTTACCATGCAAATCTGCTGATACGATTATGGTAGCATAAACCAAATTCCTCAGAAAAGTATGTCAAGGCAAACCTGCAAAATGAATCAGCAACTTGCATGCATCAAAAAGAAGAGAACAGAAGGGAGCTTGCAGAGAAGAGAAGCAAAGACTCTGGTCAGTAAGATGGCCCAGCAGATACAGGCACTTGAATATATGCCCAAAGATCCTAGTTTAATCTTTGAATTGCATAAAATGGTAAAAAAAAAAAAAAAAGGAGTGTCTGACAGTTGTTACCTCAAAATACAAGTTATGACGAGCAGGCACCCATACTTACAAAACACATACACACAACTAATTAATCAATTAATTCCTTTTTAATTGTGAGAGAGAATCAAAGAAATTCTGTGTGCCTGAATATTTCACTCAGGGAAAAAAAAAAACCCTAAACCTGAAGAAACAAATTGATAAATAGATAATAAAAGAAAGAAGACAGCCGGGCAGTGGTGGCACACTCCTTTTAATCCCAGCACTCAGGAGGCAGAGCCAGGCAGATCTTTGTGAGTTCGAGACCAGCCTGGTCTACAGAGCAAGATCCAGGAAAGGTGCAAAGCTACACAGAGAAACCTTGTCTCGAAAAAAAAA
>CABHPP010148154.1:0-48502 GCA_902168425.1 Peromyscus attwateri | reverse complement strand
AGCCATGCTTCTTATGTGGGTTCTGGGAATCCAAACTCAGGTCCTCATGCTTGCCAAGCATGCACGTTTTACTGACTGAGCTATCACTCAGCACCCTGGGCACGATGTTTTAAAAGCATATTCCTGTTGAGGTTTTTGTAAAGATGTTACCAAAAGAAACATGAAACATCATGAACAAAATGTAAGCAGTCATTCCCTAACTGCCAATGGATGGGTCTATAGGACCCCAGATTCAGAAGCAAGCCTCTTGCTGAGCACACAAGGATATCAGGAAGGAGCAGTTGCTGATTTGGAGTCTCAGTCCAGTCATAGTCCAGTATAGTTTCTCTCCAGTGGCTTGTTGGTGTTGTTGTTGTTTTTCTACCCCACACAACTGAGGCAGAGGAGTGGCAGACACTCAGAAGGAAGCAGAAATAAACAGGTTTAGAAGACTATGGAACAGTGTCTAGTTCTTGTAAGCATCAATGGTCTAGGTCCAACACAAAAGTCCAAAGAAATAATTCAATGAATTCCAAGTTCAAGCAAATTCTGGTATAGATTTACCATATTCCCCCCCCTTTCTTCTCTCAAAATGTTATGAAATCCAGCTGAGTTAGATTAACTAATGTGAGGAACTAAAATGACCTTTAGACTGAGGTAAGAAAATAAATAGTTCATGAGGGGTTTTGGTTTTGAAACAGGATTTCATGTAACCCAGGCTGGTCTTGAACTTCCTATATAGTTGAGGCTGGCTTTGAACTCTTGATCCTCCTACATCTAGCCTCCCTAGTGCTAGGACCACAGTGTATGTCACCATGCCTGGTCACATGTGGTATTTTTGAAGTGATCTCTACCTAGGATTTGTCACTAAAGTAGACACCGGGGAGAGACATTTATTTTGTGTTTTAGTGTTCATAAATGATTTTCATGAGATCAAACCCATAACTCCCTACTTCCCCTATAGCTCCTGTTGTACCCAACATTACAGGAAGATACGTGTCCCCTGTAGGAGATGGACAGATCCTATGTACAAAGGGAATTAAGCCTTCTCCCCAAGAAGCTAACTTCCACCAAAGCAATTAATCTGGAAACATAAACAAGAGACAAATACAAAAATAAGCCGGGCGTTGGTGGCGCACGCCTTTAATCCCAGCACTTGGGAGGCAGAGCCAGGCGGATCTCTGTGAGTTCGAGGCCAGCCTGGGCTACCAAGTGAGCTCCAGGAAAGGCGCAAAGCTACACAGAGAAACCCTGTCTTGAAAAAAACCAAAAAAAAAAAAAACCACCAAAAATAGAATATTCTGGCATCATTTTGCACACATACGTCTGATTGCTGAAGCTTTAAGAGAACAGCTCTGAGAAAAGTTGTGAACCCCAACTGTTGAGTATCTAGAGGTATACATGTTCTTTATATAAATATTTTGTGTATGTACATAGTGTGTTTTGTGTACCTTTTCTCTAGATTACCATGCCCTTAATGGATTGAGTTGCTTGCAGAAGTGTGTGTGTGTGTGTGTGTGTGTGTGTGGTTTTGTTTCATAATTCAAGATGTTTGTTTGTGACAAGGTTTCACATGGCCCAGGCTGACCTTGAACTCACTTTGTAGCAAAGGATGACTTTGAACTTCTGATCTTCCTGCTTCTGCCTTTCAAGTGCTGGGATTACAAGTATATGCCACTATACCCAGTTTATGTGGTGTTGAGTATTGAACCTAGGGCTGTGTGTATACTAGCCGAGCCCTCTACCAACTGAGCTATATCCCCAGCCCATCATAATTTCATTTCTATAATTTCTAAGACCATGTATTCTTACATATCATTTCTACAAATATATGCTTTTTTCATGTATTCAAGTTTTTCAGGAATGCAGTTTTTGCTGCTTGCTCTGTTCCTGTGAAACACTCAGACATAAAGGGCTAACTGAAGACACGTTTGCAGGGAGGGCCCCCACCCACAAGACACGGCCCCCACTCTGCTTATAAACTGGTTGTAAAGTTTAAAGATGCCTCCTTGATTATGCCCTCCTTGATTATGTCTTTTCATACACTGGGCATTTCACAGTGAAGGCAGCCACGCTGGTTTGAAGAAGCCACCAAATGGTCTATGTGTAAGAAGAGTCTTTCCCCAGCACTCACCCACAAAGCAGCTGGACTCAGCCTCCTCGTCTGTCTCTCCTTTCCTGTTTCTCGTCGTCTTTGTTCCATCCCTTCTGTGCTAGGAGACAGCACCTTCGCTCTCCTCCTCTCTCTTCAGTATGGCCTCCTTTCCCTCTCCTTGGGAAAGACATATAGCTTTCTACAGGATCCTCAGACAACCTAACGGATGCCTCCTGGTATTGAACTTAATATCACTGGTGCTGTCAAATAGCCAATCATGTCTGTGGAGTATATGAATAAGTTCAAAGAAAAGGAAAGGTAGAAAGCCTTTTGATGGCTGTAGCTGGAACTCCGTGTAGTTCCCATATTAAGGTGGTGAAGTGCTCTGCCCCCATCTCTGGACATTTCTGTCCTAAACACTTGGCCCCGGCAGAGCTGTATTCTTTCATCTTCTCTTTGTGCCTACAGAACTTTAGGAGACTGCACCTGGTGTATTATTGTTTCCACTGGGGGGTCTACAAAATAATATTTATTATATGCCAATAATCCTGTCATCTGTAAGATCTGTTATGTAGTATTGTGTCTGCGTTGAGATCTGGGGGATGGATATGTCCAAATGACTGATGTGGGGACTGAGGTGCAGGTGTGTTAAAAAAAAACCCACTGGAGGTAATGCAGATGGTTAGAGCTAGGGTCGGGTTTTAATTCAGACTTGCTCCATCCAATCCCTGCTACCAATCATTGCTACCAATGTCCTGATTGGGAACACAGTAAGGAAAACAATATTCTTGCCTCAAACAGTAGGAGTCCAGTTTTCGAATAGCAGCCCGCACCCTTCTGTAGACACTAATTCTATTTGTTGACCTTCAGCCAGTATTCTCCTTACATTTCTGGCTAAACCTCACTCTGGCTGTCCTCTGTAAAACATGGCTGTCTCCTGCTTATGGATTCTGCATGTGAACATCAGGTCTTTGCCCTGTAGTCAGGGAATCATGCCACAGAAGTCACTGCAGTAGCTAAGGACAGGAGCAGAAGTGTGGCTACAAAAGAGGGTTTTCTCACCACAGTGAGAATGTGTCACTGTCCTGGGCTGCTCCTGAACTCACCTGGTCATAGCAGGTAGCACCTAGATGTGTTTTTCTTTTGAGGTGCTGGATATTTTCTAATCACCTTTCAAACTCATGGACTCAAAGCCAAGGATATGCGATTTTGAGACAAGGTTTGAAAATGCTTGTTCTCCGCATTGTTGTGTATATCCCAAAAATATTTGCATTGATAACCACAAGCTGTTTGTTCAAAGCCTACCCAGTTTGGAGTCGGGGACTGGGGAAAAGAATAAAAGCCATTTCATTTTTTAAAAGCCCAGTTCCTGGCAAAAACAGGAATCCCAAGTTTTTATTGGGAAAGCTAATCCAGGGTAAAGAAAGAAAGTCAGATCCATTGTTCAGGAAAGACAGGGCCTGTTGGTTTACTTTAAGATAGAATTATGTTGCCGGGCGTTGGTGGCGCACACCTTTAATCCCAGCACTCGGGAGGCAGAGCCAGGCGGATCTCTGTGAGTTCGAGGCCAGCCTGGGCTACCAAGTGAGCTCCAGGAAAGGCGCATAGCTACACAGAGAAACCCTGTCTTGAAAAACAAAACAACAACAACAAAAAAAAAAGATAGAATTATGTTATTCAGATTTTGAAACTTCTTGGATAAGTTGGCCCCTAGTTATTTCGTAAATAAAAATTATTCTGGACATGATGGTGCAGTACTCAGGGTAGAGCCTGAGGCAGGAGGATTGCCATGAGTTTGAGGCCACCTTGGTCGACACAGTACCAAGCTAGCCAGCTCTACAAAGAAATATCAAATGAATAAATATTAAAATGTGAAAATTCTAGAATGTTCACTTGTCAGAGTTTTTGTATGACGTTGGCTTTTATTTCTAGTAATGAACCAAGTGTTCATCACATACCCAATATGATTTCACCAAACTATATTTATTAACTTATTTTGTTCTTAGAATAGTATTGAGGTAGGCACTACTGTTATCTCTGTCTTTGATAGGGGGAAACTGAGGAAGAGACAGATGAGAAACCTGCCTAGGGTCTCATAGCAAGGGTTTGGCAGGGCAGGCTCTGATTCCAGCAGCTTTATCTCATGACTAGATTGAGTGTAGGTGAGGGCCATGGTGATGGTGTGAGCATAATGAGATGCGATGTACTGAATGCCATGTGATGTATCTATAAGCCTCACATAGGTGTCCTCTACCCCGGCACTAGACATAGGCTCTCTTATGCCTGATGTACAGTAAACTGAGCCTTCCTAAGGGAAAGGGATTCATCCAAGTTCCTAGGAGACTGAGTCCTCACTGTAGGCTGGGCCCATGTGTCCTCAACCCCCATGCTGTACTCCCTCCACTCTGACAGTCTGTTAGTGATGCTTTGATTCTTGTGGCGTGCGTACGTGCGTGTGTGCAGTACAAGGGATCTCCCTGTCTTCTCCTCCCCAGGATGGGGGTTACAGACACGTTGTTCCTTGCCTTCACAGGAGTGTTGGGGATCTAAACACAGATTGTAATGCTTCTGCTGCAGGCCCTTTACTGACTCAGCCATCTTCCCAGCCCCTTGTAGCTCTTACATAGTCATGCCAAACATAATTAAAAGCCCCTCACTAAGTACTCCTTTGATGGGGTCAGAGGGCCAGAAATGACCTCCATAACTCTACTCTTCCCTTCCCCTGCTGCTACCAATCCCAGCCCCACCCCATCCCCTCTCTCACCCCTAAGAGGCACGAACAACCTCCATGCAGAGTTCCCTGAAACACTCCTGTGGGATACGACTGTTTCATGATGCCTTAAAGGCCATCCAGGAGAGACAGGGAGTCACTGCACACCACCCGTGTGTGAGGACGGAAGCCTGGCATGAGCAGACTTAACTGGAGGCTCTCTTCAGACCCTCGGTGAGAACTTCCTTGTCCGGCTGAGATGTTTGAGTCACGTGGCCTTTCCCCTCTCCTCCGCCTGCAGATAGTGCACAAGTGTCCTTCCCACACGTCTCAGACACACAACACACACCATTTCACACTGGCACATAACACCCCATGGTAGAAGTCTCAGACTCCCTCTGACCCGCCCCTCCCCCATGTTTTTCCCCCCATTAGGCAAATGGAAGGCCCCTTGCCACCTGTTAGCATTACGTCATTGGCTCCCCAGAACACAGTTGTACCCGAGGCCTTAAACAAAGTAGTTCTTCTTGTATTGTTTGCATTCAAAGAGCTGATATCATGCCAACTGATGTCATTGTGTGTCTTTGTGTGACTGCTATGGCAACTGGGCAGGTGGGGAGCCTCCGGCTGGTGTCACTGGGAAAGGAGGGGCAGAGACGGAATTTTAAAAAGCTCTATGCTGGTTATTTTTTGTGTATGGGGGTGGAAGGGGGCTTGGCATGCTTTTATTTTGATTCTCTTTTCTAACTAGCTGCTTTTAAGACAAATTACAGCTTGAGTACACTAAAGAAGAATGAGAATCCTCCTTTCCCACCTCCTAACCTCTTCTTTTGAGTTTAGTTGCCCAGGTCTTCTTCTCAACTTATATGGAAAAAAATGCTGCAAGCGTCTTTTTCTTAAGGAAAAAGTGAATTAGGTTCCCCTGGCAGGATCAGCATGGCGCTGTTTACTGAGGGTTTTGTGGAGCCCAGCAGATTTCCACACAGCTCCTTCCAGTGTCCTCTGTGGAGTTTGGGACAGTGGCAGTGGGCAGTTTTTACGCACTCACTGGTTTTGTTTTTCTAGTGTCTTGCATTTTTCTTTGTAGTTGGAAGGCTCCCTCTGCGCTACTCACCCGAGTATAATGATTTCACAACAGAAGATAACAGCAAGGGCAGAGTTTAATCACAGAAATGAAGCCAAATGAATTTAAAGCTCCTATGTGCTCTCCTAAAAACAGATTTTTCTTTACTTTTCTCCTTTTTGACATAGTCTGAGCACAGGATGGGCCCTCCTAAGTTGTCTGTGGATCGTTACCATTTCCTACGGAAACTATGACTTGTCTTCTGTTCTACAGCTGGCTGTGCCCATTGGTTGGGGACATGCTCTGCTCAGGTCCCCTGCTCTAGAGGTCAAAACTGAGATGGGGAGGAATGTGATGTCCATTCAGAAGCTGGTAGACAAATAGACTTCTGTTAGCACCGTCATATATCCTATTCAGGTTTTGTGCTTTTGGCCTCATGATGCCTGGGGAATATCAAGACCTATGTGACTGTCAAGACATTACTTCCAGGAACTTCCCAGTGCCTCCCCCTTTCCCAGAAGACCTCAAATGTCCCATCCTGCTCTCCTGGGATTTATGCTCATCTGGTGACTCCACCTGGATGTCTCTTAATGTGTCTCATGCACCTTGTAGAATATGAGCTTCCTAATCCTTCAGGTTTGTCCATGTGTTATTTCGTGTAACATAAGAAAGGGAAAGTTAAGTGACAAACTGTGATCCATAAATTTCCTTAATTCTTCTTTTTGTGTATAGGCTTTAGGCTTTTTTCAAAATGTTTTGAATGAGCTGTTTCTCATTTAACATTAAATGGAAACATTTTCTTTGATTTTTATATTCTTTGCATAGTTATTCTTTTAATGGCTACATAATATTCCATGGATGAACATACTTATTAAGTTTTGTTTTGGTATTTACTTAGCCTTTTCTTTTTTTAATTTACTATTATTGTATGTGTGTGTGGGGGGGGTGTTGGGTTTTTTTTTGTTTTTGTTTTTGTTTTTGTTTTTGTTTTTGTGTGTGTGTGTGTGTGTGTGTGTGTGTGTGTGTGTGTGTGTATAAATCAGAGGAGAATTTGTGGAGCCAGGTCTCTGCTTCCACCCTTAAGCAAACGGTGCTGTGCAAATATCGACGTGTGTAATCACACCCCTGTGGCTGTGTGATTTCCGTAAGTGACTCTGTACTAACAGGAGGCCATGTTTGCATGCTGAAAGTGGGGAAGCAGGTGCAGCATAGACCTCTGAAGTGTTTCAGACTCAGCTCTTGGCGTTAGAGCAGAGCCTCAAGCTCAGAGTATGCATTAGTAGATCCGTCAGAGGTCACCATTAGAGGCCACCATTAGCGGGTTAGTGTACTCACAGTCCTCTAAAAGCTAAGTGCAGGAAATTGGGCCACTCTCAGATGCCACTCTCAAGTCAAGATCTACAAATGCCAAGGACCTGTGTGGAAAGTCCTGTAGATTCTGAGTCATTCTCCCAGGGGTAACTGACCTTGCCCCAGCTTACCTCTGCTCTTCCTAACTTTGGACAGCCATAGAAATAATAGGAATAGAAATAGCTTGTCCATGCAGAGTGACCATGTACCTAGAGTTTTTCTGGTCCTGCCTGGCCCACAGTCAGGACAAATCTCTCTAACCCGCCAGTCCCGCAGCAGCTCAGACCCAACCATGTAAACATACAGAGACTTATATTGCTTACAGACTGTATGGCCATGGCAGGCTTCTTGCTAACTGTTCTTATATCTTATATTAATCCATTTCTATAAATCTATACCTTGCCACGTGGCTCGTGGCTTACCGGCGTCTTCACCTACTGCTTGTCATGGCGGCAGCAGGCAGTGTCTCCCTGCCTCAGCCTTCCACTTCCCAGAATTCTTTTCTTTGCTTGTCCCGCCTATACTTCCTGCCTGGCCGCTGGCCAATCAGTGTTTTATTTATTGACCCTTTGCTTGTCCCGCCTATACTTCCTGCCTGGCCGCTGGCCAATCAGTGTTTTATTTATTGACCAATCAGAGCAATTTGACATACAGACCATCCCACAGCATGACCATGCAAGCCTGGGGGTGGAGGATAGACTGAACACGTGACCTGTTTTTATCCCCCCCATCTCAGACTCACATGCAGAGAGACACAGTATATGCCTGTGGGGTTACTGAGGCACACAGAGAATGAGCTTGTGCGACTCGGCAGGCAGGACGCAGCTAGCATAGCCTGCTTTCCCACAGCACCTGCTTGTAACTGCTCCGCTGCATAAGAAGTGAACTTGGCTTTCTGTAAGGTGAGTTATAAGTGGTACAGACACATGTGCACAATGCCAGGATACACACAGAAGTTCTCTGTAGGACAGTATCATCCCTGCTGTTCTCAGCTCCCAAAGCACAAGGCTCTATATAGGCCAGGGACCATATGTCTGTTAGAAGCAAATCAAATTTGCAGTTGATGAAATGACTGGGTGTTGTGTGGAACTTGTTCCCAGGCACCTTGGCCCAGTTTGTGCAATAAGGAGCACAAGCCCTCTGAAGCTGGCTCTGCATGTCCCAATAGACTTCTGGTTTTTGTTTTTATTTTAGAAATGTTAAACATGTACATAGCCACAATGACAGCCATCTCTATGGGGAAGCTGACATTTTCTGTGGGCTCTGTCATCTTATTCACACATGCTTTCTGCGTTTTCCTTCCAGGGGGACTCAGTAGTTTTAAACAGAACCATGAAAACCTCTGTGACAACTCCCTCCAGCTCCAAGAGTGCCGGGAGGTGGGGGGCGGCGCATCTGCGGCCTCGAGCATGCTACCTCAGTCTGTCCCCACCACCCCTGACATCGAGAATGCAGAGCTGACGCCCATCCTGCCCTTCCTGTTCCTCGGCAATGAGCAAGATGCTCAGGACCTGGACACCATGCAGAGGCTCAACATCGGCTACGTCATCAATGTCACCACTCACCTTCCCCTGTACCACTATGAGAAAGGCCTCTTCAACTACAAGAGGCTGCCAGCCACTGACAGCAACAAGCAGAATCTGCGGCAGTACTTTGAAGAGGCATTTGAATTCATTGGTAACTATCTCCCAGGGTGTGGGGGGAGCTCTCCCTTCCCTCCAGCTCTGGGTTTGCTAAAAGGTCCAAGGTTTATTCCTATGGTAGAGAAAAACTAACTAACTAACTAACTAACTAACTAACTAACTAACTAACTAAACCATAGCCCTTTATTTAAGTCTTGGAACTATCTGGATGGACATAAAAGAATAGTTGAGTTAGTGAGCTTTCCATTTCCTTGACTAAACTACCTGAGAGGCTGCCCTGAAGGGAGGAATTCTCTTAGCTTATCATCGCCAAGGCTTCAATCCTTGGCGCTGTTGAGTCTGGGCCTGTGCTGAGACAGGGCATGGCAGTGGGAATGTATAATGAAGACTGCTGAATTCATGGTGACTAGGAGGAGAGGGACCAGGACAACACATTGCCTTCAGTGATACACAGTGGGTGACCTACTTCCCAAGGCAAGGGTCCCCTTCTAAAGTTTTAAAGACCTTTGGAAGTGGTACCACCTGCTGGAGACCAAGCATTTGATACATTGCCTATTCAGACTAAAGAAATTATCACTCTTTATCCAACGTCTCTTCAGCCAGAAGTTCCTACCTATCCTCCAGGTTACAAAGAAGGGATGGTGGAGGGTTGGCAGTTAGATATTGTACGACCAGAAGAATGAAGGGGAACATGAGGAACTGGTCAGAGCTGGTCCTGCTGCCTAGTCCATGCGGCACCCCCCACCCTGCCCGCTCTGAAGGAAGCTCCAAGTAGAAACTGTGACATCACCTCTAACTGTCCCCAAACCTCTGTACCACCTCGCTCAGCTTTCTTCATCCAGCACAGGGAAAGTGATTTCCATTCAACACCATGAGTTCCAGTGTGTGTGGCCCCTTCACTTGAGGCCGAGGCAAAGGCAGCCTTTGTGAAAGGGTTGGTTCTGAAGAAACTCCTTCAGATAGCAGACCATGCTGTGCTGAGTCCCTTCATGCCTTGCGTCCTTGCAGACAAGGGAAGGAAGAATGACATGAATTGTTTTCTTCCACCCGAGTGATCTCAGGTCATAAACGCTGAGTGACTGATGTTAGTGCTCATGAAAAGGTACATGTTCTCTTTGACGCTTTGTCTCAGGCTCAGGGAAACAAGAATGATCAGGCCCCTGTAGGACCCAAAGGGAAAATTCTAGCAATATTAGGCTCTACCCTCAGAAGGAAGCCACCACCAGCTCAATGGTGGCTTTTGTAGCTCTTGTAGCATTGTGTCGAGACTCAGAGGGTGAGTAGGATAGCAGGAGCAGATGACAGATTCTCAACATTGTTTCCAAGGGATCCCAACTTTCATCAGCACAAAGAGGCAGCCCAGTGCTTCACATTATTGCCTCTGGTTGCCACTGGTCTTTGTCTCAAGAACACTCATGATTGTTGCTGTTTTGACAGAAAAAAATAGTCTCAAGTTTAACAGTCACCAGGGTGATGGATTTCCTGGCAAGCTGGCAGTTCTGAACACTTGCTTGTCTGTTTCCCTTTCCAGTTTGTCCTTCAGTGCTGGGCCCTACCATGGACACTCTGGAAGGATAGCCAGAGTGTTCTCTAAACTCAGAAGTAAGGTGACCTTTCCATGTCAGGAATTCTAGTGTCAAGAGGGAACTGGGAGTTGAAGAAAAGGCACAATGGGGAAAGTGTTTGCTATATAAGAGTCAAGAGCTGAGTTTGAACCCCCAGAACCCAAGGCAAGTCAGGTGCAGGCATACACATCGGTAACGCCTTCTCTCCTATAGCAAGATGGGAGGCGGACAATCCCTAGACATTCACAGGATAGCTAGCTTGGTGTCTGCAGGCATAAGAAATCCCATCTCAAAGAAGGTGGTAGGCAAGGACCCACATTGACCTCCACCTGTGTGCTGTGGTATGCTTATACCTGTATACACACAGAGAGAGAGAGAGAGAGAGAGAGAGAGAGAGAGAGAGAGAGAGAGAGAAGAGAGAGAAGAGAAGGAGAGGGAGAGGGAGAGAGGAGAAGGAGAGAGGAGAGAACGAGAATTAAAAAATAAAAGCAAAGGGCCTAGCATCCCAGTGTTCTAGACTCCTAGCCAGGACTCCTTATCCAACACTCTGGGCCCATGTTTACCATGCCCCGTTAATTAGTTCCTAACACTGGGTAAAGATGCCCTGGATCCTTTATTCATAAAATCAGAGCTAAGCCTTGAATCGTGAATAAGAAATGCCTGTCACCAGATAGACAAGGAAGTTCCTGGTCGATAGAGGCTGTTATAAAGGAGAGTCCACCTGACTTAATTCCAGGTGGAGGAAGTTGGGAAATTGTTTTCCATTTAGCAAGCAGCCTGGGATGGGCTTGTTCTAAGATTACAGCCATGGTGCTCACATTCCTTCTGGATTATTCAGGCTTACCTGTTCTTTTAGAAGAAAACAAAACTAATAACAAGCAACATTTAGCCCACAGAGCAATTCGGGATCATGTGTTTGGGCTCAACTTCATTCTGCTTGCCCTCTGATTGGACACACTGAAATTGTATAGTATGGCTTCAGGGGGTTCACAGCATAATAACACTCACCCAAGTTTAATATAAACTACGTAATGGCCAGGTTTAGGGTGTAACAATGCCAGTTTGACCACTGAATCAAATGACTTTGTTTCCACAGTTCTAGAGGCTGGTGAGCTAGTGTCCTTTGTATTATCCAGGCAGGAAGACTGAGGTCCTGGGGGTCACTCAGCTAGTGTGTTAATGGAACAGGTGGTCAAAGCCGTGGTGCACCTTGATCTTTCTCTTACTACCATGTTTGATGTTCTTGGTTTGGGAGGCCATTTAGTGTGTGCTGAAGAGAAGTTGGCAAAGGGAGATTGGGGTCTCTTGATACAAGCTTGTCTATGGCTTGGTAAGAAAGAGATTTACATCCTGTTTGTTGCTTAGTCTACTGGTGAGCAGCCGGTGCAGATGATTTAAGCTAAAGGATAAATCTCTTTCCCCAGTTCTTTTCTACCTTATCACTGACCTGCATTCCTCCAGCAACCCTTCCTTGGGCATGTGTTTTAATCTAGAAGTGTCAAAAAATGTTGTCCAGTGTAAACAGGCAGCCAAAGCTTTTAATATTAAACATGCCAGTTTCTGTTGCTCTTGGTTCTAAGCTACTTGGGACTCCTGCCTTCCAAATGGTTGCCATGTAGGAACAGTGTATGTGGGGGTGAAGGGTTAAATGCGTGGGAGAGGGCCCGCTATGCAGTAGGTCAGTACTCTACAAGTCTAACTTTGACAACAGTGGGCGTCTCTGGTGAGAAGCTGAGTGTAGGAACTTTCTAGCTGAGCTTTATTCCTTCTCGGCCATGGAGATTTAGTAAATCTTATGCATTAAACGTTAGCTCTTATAGAGAATAATTTTCTATAGGATAAAGAAAGGTAGGGGTGTGTGTGTGTGTCTTGCATGTAGAAGATACATTGCTAATAACACTAGTTTTTCAGTCATATAATCATATAACCTAGAAAGTAGAATTAACATTGTTATTAGAAGAATTTTATCATACATGAACATTTGTGTATGCAATATAATTTCCTTTTCCTCTGTCATCCTTTTCTTACTTTTCCTTTCCTTTTTGTCAGTGGTATGATTTTAGAGAAAACAGAAAAAGAACAATATAGTTGAGAAAGAGAGGTCCGGTAACATTTATGGCAAGCTTAGTAGCTTGCTTGTCATGAGTTTGTCCGTGTGTCTTCCCCCATCTCCTGTGACATGTGCTGTTCCCACAGATGACTCCCTTTGTCTATCTTGTCTCTAAATGTAGAACTGTAGGGGGCTGGGAAGATAGCTCAGCAGGTAACACACTTCTCATGCAAGGGTGAGGATGGGGGCTCAGATCACCAGAACCCACACAAAGGCCATGCAGCTGCAGCAGCCTGCCTGGAATCCCATGGCACAGGGACTGAGATGGGGCACCCCAGAGCAAGCTGCTTATCGGGACCAGCAGAAATAGCGAGCCCTGGGTTCACCAAGTGATGCTGTGTCATATACCATG
This sequence comes from Peromyscus attwateri, assembly GCA_902168425.1. Classification (NCBI taxonomy): domain Eukaryota; kingdom Metazoa; phylum Chordata; class Mammalia; order Rodentia; family Cricetidae; genus Peromyscus; species Peromyscus attwateri. The sequence continues at coordinate 35,635 of CABHPP010148154.1, read as the reverse complement.
GAGAGTGAACTGGAAGACACATGATAGCAACCATGGCCTTCCACAGACACATGGGAACATGCACTCCCCCCCCACACCCACACACACACCTCAAAAAAAAATGAGGGTCAATAAGATGGTTCAGTGGGTAAAAGGTGCTTGCTGCCAAGAGTGACAACCTGAGTTCAATCCCCACAAACTCACGTTGTGGAAAGAGAGGACGGACTCCTCTGAGTTGTCCTTTGACCTCCCCATGCACACTGTGGCATGTGTATCTCCCTCCAATTTTTTTTAATAATTTAATAAGATGCAGACTAGCAGCTCCTGCTTGTAGCCAATTTCTGTAGCTTGTAGCCAACTCTGTAGCTTGTGACTTGAACATGTAGAATTCACTGGTGCATTCTGCTTCAAAGCCATCCGAGTCTATTCTTCCTGTGCAGAAGCAAACCCCGCCGCACCAGGCACACGCTCACCTCCCTCTGCCCCCCCCCCCAACCCTCCCCTGGTCTTCTCCACCCACTCACCACCTGTCTCTCTGTCCCACAGAGGAAGCTCATCAGTGTGGAAAGGGCCTTCTCATCCACTGCCAGGCTGGTGTCTCCCGCTCCGCCACCATCGTCATCGCCTACCTGATGAAGCACACGCGGATGACCATGACTGACGCTTACAAATTCGTCAAAGGCAAACGACCAATTATCTCCCCGAACCTCAACTTCATGGGGCAGTTGCTGGAATTTGAGGAAGACCTGAACAATGGTGTGACACCACGGATCCTTACACCAAAGTTGATGGGCATGGAGACGGTTGTGTGACGGCAGGCAGAATGGAAGGGCCATGGCTCTGTCAGGAGATGAACAGGCGTGAAGAGGGTTCTGGTTTTGTTTTTGTTTCTGTTTTTCTTTTTTCAGTTTTTTTTTTTAAGTTGGGGAAATGTTTGTGAAAGGAAACAAACTTGTCTAGAGACTCTATTTTTAATAAGTGTGAGGAGACTATAATAACTTCTGATGCCATTGAGAACCACTTCTCTTTATCTGGTATTGCAAGGAGGTTAAAGAGGTCATATTTTTTTTTTTAAGCCAACAAATAAAAAGATTATGAAACTTGCTTCTCCCCAGTTTTCCTTGTTAGCTGTTGTAGAGTTTCTGACTAAATCGTCTGTGCGGGCTCATAGACCGAAGATACCACACTTCAGTGACAAGGAAGCCAAAGGAAGTGGAAAAGACATCGCCTCACGAAGACCTGGAACCTACCTGGCCAACCGCGTAGCAAGCGGACCCCGCCAGACCATGCCCTGTTGTGCTCACGGGTGTGAAGAGAAGGACGGGCAGCCCCAGTGGTCGCAGATGACCTCGTGTGCTCTGGAGAGACAGAGGGTATTGTTGATTTTGTGTGTTTCATGCTCTGGATAGTTTCTTCCCTTCTGTGGGTTTGAAAGAACTTTCTTTTCTTCTTCTTCTTCTTTTTTTCTTTTTAATAGAAAGAAACTGACCGTTATTCCATGTGCCTTCGCTGGCACATGTGCAATAAAAATGGTGTTTGGAGTGTGCGGGTGAGTTAGAGCTGGCACTTGAGTGACAGATCGAACCAGCTTGGAGATAGGAATTCAACAATACCAGTGGCTTCCCCTCCCCATGCTCTCCCTCTGATTTTTTCTTTCTTTCTTTCTTTCCTCTTCCTTTTTTTGTTTCTCTTTTTTGATTTGAGTCTGGTTACAGTGCCATAAACCTTGTTACATATGTATATCAGAATGTAAAAAAACAAAAGACAAAACTTTATTTAAAAATATTTTTCGCAAAAAAAAAAAATTCTTGGTGTGTTTTTGATGGTGGTGTAAAGACTTATTTTCATTATATAAATGAAACTCGTTTGGGGATGTGTCGTTCTTTGCACACACCCCTCTTTCATCTGGTTAGGATCAGGCTTCTCTTGCCTCTGGTATTGTACACACAACATAGTTAGAAATAAAGCTTGGGTTTTTATCTGGGGAGATGGGGATGAGGGTGTCAGGCCGGGAGGATGCTCAGGGAGGCTAAGGATCCCAGGACCACATCCCTTCCCTCTCCCTCCCATCCTCTTCCACAGGACAGTGGACTTGGGGATTTTGAGGGGCTCCCACCAGACATGAAAGCAAAATCACTGCCAAACTAAGGTTTTAGAAGCCAGTCATCTCCCTGGTAGCTATATGTAAGTATCAGGGACAATCTGTTATTTCTGGTTTTCCCACTCCCACCGCCATTGACACTATCTCACCTGACATTTTTAGGGACACTCACCCTGTAGTACAAGTTGCAAAATGTGCTTTTCCCAGTCCACAGAACTCGGCTCTTGATGTACACCTTGGTGGTGACAATGCTGGGTATTCGACCCACCGACAGTTGGAAGTGCGATGGGAGGGGGGTATAACATGCCCAGTGTTTTCCACATTTTTGTTAGAGTGCATATCTAGAGGGACTCAGCCCCCAGGAAGATCTGCAGTACTCCTCCAGTGTTTGCTTGGTGTGAGTAAGCACTAAGAATTCCAGCGTGGCTGGCCGGCTCTATGTGACTACATTTGACATAAATATTTTTGTGAACATTTGCTTACAAATGTTACACCAGAAATATTTTGACATTGATTTCTGTTTTCAAATAGCTTGTCTGCCAAGAGTCATTTAAATTTTTCTGTCATTAGAAAAGTGGAAATTGAACATGACTGGAATTAACTGAGAGCTAGTTGGAATTATTTTGGTCTAATATAAAGTATGAAGTGGGCAAAAAGAAAATTAGTGTTTCTGTACTGTCAACAGTTTTTTGTTGTTGTTGTTTATTTTTGTTTTTTACTGTCAACCAGAGCATACTGAAAGAGTCTGCTTCTGATCCACAGTGACTTAGAAACAGTAGTGTGGCAGGCTCGTTCCCTAAGTTTAGATGTTCAAGTTGTGATGGGGTAGAACATTATCCCTCTCTGTCTGTCTGTCTCTCTCTCTCTGTCTCTCTCTCTCTGTCTCTCTGTCTCTCTCTCTCTCTCTCTCTCTCTCTCTCTTTCTCTCCCTATTCTTTCTCTTTGCTCTTTTTAAAAATCATTTCTTCTGCAAAGGAAGGGAAAGAATCAATAGCCACATAGACATGATTTGTGTGTTTGGAAGTTTAGGGGCTTAAGAGGCGGTCTGCCTCCTCGAGGCAGACAGGAATCCTGCCAACCAGCATACCAAGAATTCTGAGAAGGACTCAGGTCTTTTCTCCTAATCTGCTCTGAGTCACTTAGCCTCCATTTCTTCATGAGGAATGTTAATCGCTTCATGAACACACTGGAGCAGGCTTGCCCTTGCTCTGGAGAGCAGCTTCCCCAGCATTCCAGGCCTCACTAGCTGCCTAGGACTTTCAGGATGGAGTTGGGAAATGATTGTGTCTTCTGTGAAAGCGGTCCCCATCCTCTTCGTGTATCATTCTCAGAGTCCGTGGTCCATGCTGAAAGAATATGATGATTTAATAGAATGAATCTGTAATATATCTAATGACGTAGAAAGGTTGAGTAGGCCTCGTTATCTTGCTATGAACAGAGCAGCTCCAGATCCCCCACATGGATTTCAGTTGCTGACAGGTGCTTTTCCAATCATCGAGTACCAATCAGGATAGACAGCTCAGTGCCCAGAGTGCTCCTGCTAGCTAGGGCTGATGTAGGCGGGATGGAGAGTGAGGAAGGAAGCTAAGAAGGTGTTTGCAAAACAGCATAGAGAAAAAAAAGTTTGTAGGACTCAGTGATCGCATACTGGTGGCAAATAAGAGATGACCCCTGAAAAGCTAATGAGACCAGAAACAGGAGAAAATGGGAAGGTAGAGCACTAATGTAGAATTAGGATCCAAATCATATTCTGAAAGTTGAAAGAGTTCCAATTTCTCTGGGTCTTCTGAGGGACAAGCCTGTGAGCCAAATGGCAGATCAAACAGTCTTAACCTTCATCTGATTTGTGAACTGGAGCTTGGGCCTGAACTATATAGACATACGTGATCATATTTTTAATCTTAAGTCTCAGATGTTCTGCCCTCTGATCCGGCATTTGTTGTAGGTGGATACTGGGACAGGGCACAGTAGAAAATGTAGAAGCACTGGTCTTCAAAAGGGTGAGTAATAAAATACTCAGGAGCCATAGCTTTACCCACCTGTAGAAGAGCTGCCCTTTGGAGGTGGTATGACAGCAATAGTGTCCTTGGTTCCTGATTTCTGTCTCTGTGGTTACCTTCATCAATGGTGTGAAATAATCAGGATTTGATCAAAATCAGAAACATTGGAAGACTCGTGGCAGAGTATTGCTTCTCTGTGATGTGGCCTGAAGTCTCTGTCAGTAATGCCATGAGAGAGAAAAACTGGACTTGAAATAGAGGGGTGCAAAGATGAAATTACAAAGGCAAGCTAGGATCCACCTCAGCACTCTAGCCACCTTGATGTGGGATGCTTGAAGGACCCAGCACCCTTTGCTGAATGTGTACACTTAGCATATGACTTGAAGATGGTGAAGGAGGGGACCTGGAGAGAGCATAGGAGCTGAAATTATGGCTTCTGCTAAGTCCAGGTAAGTCACAGGGTCAAGGCAAATGCATGCTCACTGAAATTTTCCCAGGTCCCCCCTCTGCAGTGTGGTGACTACTTATCTTTGATTCTTTCCCAACTGAATGCATATTTCTTCTAAGACTTCTTGATGCAGTGTGACCCTGGCAGACACTGGCAAGGGAATTCCAGGAAAGGTAGTTCCTGTCAGGGCTGATCTTGTTGTCATAGTATTTATAAAATTCCCTCTTTCATTGCTCATCGCATCCCTTGTCCTCAGCAAGAGCATCCTTCATCCTTCATCCTTGCCTTCCGAAGGGCCCAGATTTTGCCAACTGAGATGATTTTCCATTTATTGTGTTAGAGCAACAAAAGCAATTAATTACAAGGCACAGCAATCCAAAAGACACTCCAGCATTCCAGATGTACTTCTCCTTAACCTTATAGTCCACTTCCAGCCTGAGTTACCGTGACAGTCACAGTCATGTCAGTCAGAAGAGCAAAATCTACTTTATTTTTGATTCTTTAAAAAAATATATGTATTTCCTTTTTAATTGTGTGTGTGTGTGTGTGTGTGTGTGTGTGTGTGTTGAGTATGTGCATGTAAGTGCAGGTATCTTCTGAAGTTAGAAGAGTGTGTTGGATTCCATGGAGCTGGAGTTACAGGCAGGTATGAGCTCCTCAACATGGGTGTTGGTACCTGAACTTGGGACCTCTATAAGACCAGCATGTGCTTTTAACAGATGAACAATCTCTCCAGACCTACTTTTGTTTGTTTGTTTTTTGTCTGTTTGTTTGCTTGCTTATTGTTTCTACATCTATCAAGGAATCATTTTTTAAAATTTATTTTATTTAAATACCTTTTTTTCATTCATTTTACATACTGACCACAGTTTCCCTCCCTCCCTTCCTGCCCCCCCCCCACTTCCCATCTATCCCTTCCCCTCCCACTCCTCCTCCATCTCCATTCAGAAAGGGGCAGGCCTCCCATGGACTTGAACAAAGCGTAGCACATCAAGTTGAGGCAGGATGAGGTAATTCAGCATGGGGAACAGGTTCCCAAAAGCCAGCTAAGTGCCAGAGACAAGTCCAGATCTCACTGCTAGAAGCCTTACAAAAAGACCAAGCTATATAATTGTCACATGCATGCAGAGGGCCTAGGTCAGTTCCACAGAGGCTCCCTAACTGTTGGTCCAGAGACCATGAGCTCCCACCAGATTAGGTTGGCTGTCTCTGTGGGTTACCCCATCATGACTACCCTGGCTCATATAATCCCTTCTCCCTTTCTTCAGCAAGGCTGCTGGAGCTCAGCCCAGTGCTTGTCCAGCCCTACTTTTGATTCCAAATATAAGGTACCTAAGGTAGGCATCAATGTCAACTTCTAGCATAATGGATCCATATTGCATCTTCCAGTAGAAGTATTTCTACCATAGGAAGGAAAACTAAATTTAAGGCTAGAAAGAACAAGTTTTGTTCTTCAATGACAGCAGCTAGAGAAACTTGTCCTATTTCTATCCTTTGATTCCTGGATTTAGGAGTCTTGGATAAAGGAGAAACAACATATACTGGTTGATGACTCAGACTTGACTGCATCTTACCGGACATTACTCTAGTCCTGTAAAATATTTCCATTCATTAGCATAGCAACAGATTTGTGAGAAGAACCACTCCACCTTTCTGCTGCTTCAGAGTGCTAGGCAACATGGTGGGACTCATGAAGTCTATGAGCAGGAACCTGTTTCCATGCACAATTCACCATAAAGTAAGTTCCTCAGTCAGAGACAAAGCATGAAATATCATGGTGATGGGTAAGAATAATTCTCTAAGTGTCCAGTTGCTGTATTTGGCAAGCTATTGTAAGTAGGAAAGCAAATCCATATAAAAAAGTACATTTCTATGGAGTAAAAAGATACTATTGCCTTCCAGGATAAACATGGTTTGGTCATCAGATAGCTGAGTAATTGCCCCGAGGGTGGTTTGCTGGTTCAGGAAATCAGTGTTGGCTTTGTTTGGAGTTGGTTGGACACGTATTAGTTGCTATAGTCAGACTAGACTTGGGTGAGTAGATGATCATGTGCCTGATTGCAAATACACACTCCATGTTGATCACCGTGGCGACTTTGACCAGGAGCTCATTGATAGAGAAGAGAGACTGAACAAAGATACTCAGAATCCTCAGAATTGCTAAACTTGATCAGTCTTAAGATACTTCTGTTCTAACATTTAGTCTTTATGGGCAGGGGACAATCTGCCCCCACTAGGAAAAGTTGATCCCTTTCATTTGTCCCTATGGTGATACTTTATTTGTGTAACCCAATGAAGTTTATCTGAGGATCAGAGGAAAAAGCCAGCCACTATATTAAACATAGAAGTCAGGCAATGGTAGCACATGCCTTTAGTCCTATCATTCAGGAGGCAGGGATCTCTCTGGATCTCTGTGAGTTCAAGGCCACATTGGGAACAGAGCCAGGCTTGGTAGCACAGGCCTTAAATTCCAACACTAGTTAACCATAAAGGTTTGGAGGTCTGGACAGACAGACAGGAAGTGACAGCTAGGCAGGAAGAGGAAGTGATGCAGAGAGAGCAAATGAGATAGTAGAACAGAAAGGCATATAGGCGTGGGTAGACAGGAAGTAGCTCTCTTTGGAAGCTGCAGAGTTGGAGAGGTGAGGATAGCTGTGGCTTTTCCTATTCCTCTGATTTCTCAGGCTTTAACCCCAATTTCTGGCTCCACATTTTTTATTTAATAAGGCTGTTTAGCAATTCATCTACATGTCCCTTTTTCAATTTGTTTACCTCACCATGTTTCTTCAGAGTCTCTAATAAGCTACTAAAACTGTCAACTACTGCCCATGAAGCAATGTAGCTTCATATCTTTGCTTCTCTCTCCTTTTAGAAAAAACAAAAAATCAACAGTGAGATTCACTGATGGAAATTCTACATACTGGGGTATTTTTCCTTTATCTATCTTTCTGGATCACCATAGAGTAGAGATACAATGATGTAACCCCTTCACTCTGATGACAAGCTATTATACAAAACTTTCTTTAAACAAGGTCAATTTGTTTTTTAAGGACTCCTCACCAAGAACTTTCCATGACTCTATAGATAGATATAGGTTCCAAGATTTACTGGAGCAGAACCATGGCTCTGTGGGTCAGTGCTCATTAATTTGCTTATGCTTGAGAGTGTGTATTCCATGCCCATTGATGATGAAATGCTATTATTCATGCTTTATGTAGATACATGCTGGGCTCAACAATGCTTAGTTCATAGTGGGAAATTTAGGTTGCCTTGTAACTTTATGGTCCCTGATCAAGCCTCCAGTTTCAAACTGCTATCTAAAGGAAGGATAGATTTTTCTGAAACAATCCACATGGTGTTGCTCCTGAATTCTGAATATCTATTCTGGGATCTATTCTGGGATTCACTTAATGGGGAGTGGCTGCAGATAGGATTGCTATCTCATACAGAGATTTTTAGTGCCATCAGTTCTGCTGGATCAGGGTGTAAAACATCTAACATGGTAACCTTGAGCCATAGTAGAGACTCCATTTTCTGGATTTTACTCAAAACTAATGACCTTTCATCTCAGTGAGTGGATGCTCTCTCCTAAATCTAAAAAGGCCACTTATGTCCCCTTCTCTGTGGTAGGAGGTATAAATGGTAGAAACGTGTTTCTTTGTTCATAAAGGAGATATACTAGCATTCCTAAACTCACTAGACTTCTATAAGTTCTCTGCTTGGAGGCCCCTGAGTGTTTTAGGTTGTATTTCCCAACCTTTTCATTATCATATAGAAGATAAATAGGAGAGAAGCAAGCTAAGCTCATAGAATAAGAGGTGACTCAGGTACCCACGGTCTGTGACAATCTATATCCGTTATTTCATCCTTCTCACCAGGTACAGTCACTACTGTCACCCCCTGTGTGGTGTCTAAGAGGATGGATATACAACTAAGGTCCCTATGCACTGGATTATGACATAGGGTTATCAAGTTGAAATAGCCCTAAGGTAGGATAGTAATGGTAGTTATAATACCATGAAAGTAAAATGCTTCTGATGGCCTTAACTAGTCCTCCAAAAATATTTTGTGTAAGGAGATAATAAGCAATTTAGGATTTTGAAGGCTATAGGGTGACTATCAGAATACTCGAGAGATACAATACATAGAAGAATGGACATAACTGGCCCTAAAGAACTTTATTAACAATACAGCCGTCCCTAAAGAACTTTATTAACAATACAGCCGTCTGGATTTGGTCTGTGTGCTATAATGTGCTAATTCCTACTCTTAACAGATTTACAACAACTATAGAAAAATAAGCATTTGCCATATCAACAGGTACTCACGGGTTACAAGAGCCATGTGGAGTGGCTCCATTAATCAAAACACATCTGCTGTAGCATCTGTAATAGGAGCCAACAACCAAAAGACGTTTTTAAAGTCCCACTTTCCTTCAAAATTCATCTCTTTTCTGCATAGGACAAATGGCTGAAATAAAAGGGGAACATGGAAGGAATCAAATCTTTGCATTTTGTTTCAGTGCCTGTGGCTGTCCCTAATCCCTACAATCCTTCAGGAGTTCAGTATTGCTCTTGTGTTTACCACCTTTGCTACTGGTGGCTTCATAGCAAACTATGTCAAAACCTGGTGACTTAAAAGAATTCAAATTGTTGGGTTTGTTCATTCATTTGTTTCAAGCATGTTCAACAGACAGGTCTTTACAGCCTGTAAACTCATCAGGATGAGAACTGAAGTGGCTTTGGGGGTGCTGGAGGATATATTACCAAGGTCTTTCAAGTGCTGCTTTAACTGACTGGAAATTCAGCCAGAGTTGTCCACTGAATACCTTGGCTCCTCTCCTCAAAGGTGCTGGGGCTTTCTCAAGACATGGTAGTTACTTTCCAAGTGATGGAGATGAAAGTGGCAAGTCTCCTAAAATTGCATAAACACAGATGTCTCAGATCACTTCTTCAAAGTTCTGTCATTAAAGAAATCACAAACTCAAGCACAAATTCCAAGGGAGGGCAATTGGGTTCCGCCTCTCAACAGCAAGAGCAGCCAGAAACTTGCAAACATTTTTAATCTACTGTAGCTCTTTTTGCACAACCAAACCAGTGTGTAGAAAATCGTTTACAAGAGGCAGGGCTGTTGGAATGACAGTAAGTCAGGCAATGACATCAGCTTCCTCCAAATATTGCTTCAAATAGTGTTGTAATTCAAGGCTAAAGTTGAACTACTACTCTTTTTGCTCCAAACCACGCCCCGGGGATAAGGGTAAAGGTCGCAAGGGGAGAGTTGCATCTGCTGATGATTGCTGCCCTCCTGCTTCTGATGGGGTGCCAGCTCTCAGGACCATACCACCCACTGTCTTGGCTCACCTAAATCATACTTTAACAATGTACTAGATGTAAAGTTACTGATCTGAGAGGCATTTGATGCTCCATAACTCATGGCCAAGCGTCTGGGCATCTTTTCTACCTTTGGCTTGCTATATTTCAAAGAGAAACCTGAATGCACCTGAAGACAAAAAAACAAAGATCATTCTATGAATCTGTCCGATCTCTATATATTATTTCATGCCTGAGGACTTGGGGACCAAAATGCAGGTCTGCCATTGGCATTTGAACTGATCCCTTGCCGTCATGGGGGATGGTTGTCCTATGTGCCTGCACAGCATGAACTTTTAAATAACATCTTCTACAGGGTAGCTCATCCCTTATTAGCCCACTCTGTGACAGTGGAAGTAAACTTCAATTTTTCTCTCCTTTCTTTCTTTCTTTCTTCCTTCCTTCCTTCCTTCCTTCCTTCCTTCCTTCCTTCCTTCCTTCCTTTCTTTCTTTCTTTCTTTCTTTCTTTCTTTTTTTCTTTCTTTCTTTCTTTTTCTGAAGCAGAAATCAAGGCAGAGATTTTAAAAGAAGCAGTGGACAAAATGATCCAATAAAACTGATAATGGAGAGGAGGACTGAGGCCAAGATTTAGGGAAATGAATGGATAAACAAATTAAAAAACAAGATCTTGTTTCCAATGTAGAACATGAAAGAATTGTCCTAGTAGGGATGGGAGCTGGCACATTTGTTCATCAACTCTCATTAGTCATTAGATCAAGTTTCCTTGAGTAGGTGAGGGCATGTCAATCCCCTATACTTCCAGTCTTATTAGAGGGAAGGCACAATGGCCAGAAAATGTCCTCAGGGAATCAGATTCTACCACTTAGAAAACACACTTCATTGTCTCAGAAATGCTAAGTGATACAAAAATGGACTGAACACGATCCTATGGGCTACAGGACCTGCAGCTGGTAGAGTTCGCCAAAACCCTCCACCCTTACAGTCCCAGTGAAAATAGGTTCAGCAAAGGCTAAGGGGAGGCATTCCTTCATTGTGTAGGAGACTCACCATGTCTGCTCATCTCCCTTCTTGTTCAACTCATGGACATTATTTCTTACTAACAGCACTCTGAATTCTTTTTCCTTTCATTTTTTCCCCTCTTGATTTATTATTATTATTGAAAGAGTTAAACTTTCTGAAGCCCAATCTACTTCCAAAGAGTCTCTAGAGTCTGATGATTGGCTTCCTACATCCATACCCTAGGCCCTCGGATTCTTCAGTTTCTAGCTCATCCTGCATCTGTACCCATCGCCCGGCCAGTGTGCTTTCAGCAACTTAGATGTGTGTTTGTTGTTACTAAAAGGGGAGATGTGCTTAAAAAGAATTCCTCAGAAGCCACTTAGGTTTGGTACTAAACTAAACATGAAGTTTTGATCATGAGGCTGCTGAGCACTCCATGGGCATACATATCAGAATGATGATTACTTCAGAGAATGATTAAATTATAATTATTTCCTCCTGACTCAAGAGTAGATAAATCTGAAGTTCAAAGTGAGGCATGAAAACTCAAGACAATGATCTTTTCTTCATTATTACACTCATCCTATGACAGGCAGGGTATTGCCTCTGGGTAAGTGCCCTCTGAAGTATCCTGGAAGATTAAATATCACACTTTTTTTTTCTTATGAGTTCCTCTTGAATAATAGAAACTCAAGTCATGAATGCTGTGTATCATTTGCCAAGTCATTTTGCTCCTGTGAGTCTTATTTGCCTCCATCACATTTTTGGAGGATGAAGTGAGCTAATGAGCTCATATGAGCAAAGTATGTAGCAAGTGACTAATGCAGAACTAGGAGTCGGACAAATGTCACTTCTCCAAGATGAAACTTAGTGAGACAATCATCAACCCTCACAGATACTTCTGACTCATGGGTGGGCCACTCGGCGGAAGTTCAAGTGGCCAGTCATCTAAATAGAGACCAAGGTGAAGGCTCAGAGGAGAAAACATTAGGCTCCATCCATAAGTTAACAGAAGTTCAATATATACATATGTATATATGAAAATCTTCTGAAATGCATTATTTTTCTTAATCTGGATGTGAGTGATTTTTATCAATGCCTTAGCATTTATCCATTCAACAAATACTTATTTCATTTTTATGGAGCTGTGGCCCAATGCATAGCCAGACTACACCCTTGAGAGGAGCCCACAGAATCCCAAACAGTGTATTAGACTGCTTGCTTCCACAGGACATGGTCTGCTCATCACCTCCAGTGCTGTTCCTAGATGGCCATATTGCTCATTATTTTATTACTGGCTGATGAGAGCATCTTTTCCCCATTAGTGTCTCTCATCTGAAACAGTTGACAGCTCACAAAATTCCAGACTATTTTAACTGTTAACTCTCAGGAGCTCTATGAGCTTTCATGGGCCAATGTATTTATGTGTGGCCGAATAGAGGAGAGATCATAGAACTCATGAGGCTGTGGGAGCAGATAGAACTTCGTCTTTAACTTAAACCTATTCTTCCTTATTCTAGAAGGAAGGGTTGGAAGTGAGATGGGGCACAGTACTAGAACTGAAGCAAAATAATTATAGTCAGGATTGTAAGCTCTGTGTTTTAATGACTCTTTATTTTCAAAGGGTTCGTAACACTTTTACAAATACCTCCTTTAAATTGAATTGTGAAGAAAGAAGAGCAACTACATTGGAATTTTACTCATCAAATTTAGTACATTAGAAAAACCAAAAAAAAAAAAAAGAAAGAAAGAAATTTACTCATGAGTATAATTTAGTCCATGTAAAGTGGATTTATTGGAAATTGAACTGCTGAAAGACTCGGGGATATTTTAATGACACATTTTTAACAAAGGGTGTCCAAGGGCATGGGTCTTCAAGGGGAGCACTAAAAATAGGTGTTAATGGAGTATCACGTGGTAGCTAGAGACGCAGGGGACAAAGTTGTCAGGGCTCAGGCTAATGGAAATCACCAGCTCTTCATTCTAGTCCAACACCCTTGGAAGAGGTATTTTAAATGACATGGCCCGGGGACACCAATAAAAAAAAGACAAATCTCTTGTTATACAAATAACAAGAGAAGCTAAAAGACACCTAGTAAGATGGCAGACAGAGGGTGAGGCTCACCCCCTCACCAGAAACAGGATGTTCACAATCAAGCAAGAGAAAGACAGCAGCATGGGAAGCTGCAACCATGGGTGCTGTTCCCCTAAAGTTTTTGAATCACAGGGGTTACAATCCAGCTTCAGGGTTTCACTGAAGCCCCAGAAACCATGTGCAAATCTGCACGTGTTCATTACAACGAGGATGTCTACACGTCTCATCAAATTTCCCAGTGTCTTCTGAATTGAATAGGTAAAGAATTGTCTGTCAAGAGAAATGCCTTGAGAGGTGAGTTATGTGCTATTCCTAGAAGCACAGCCCAAATTTCACCCGTTCCTGAATGTGTGGCCCTTGCCCGCTCTTCCAGTTTCAACAGAAGAGCAGCAGAAAGTATATACAGGCAAGTTTGGAGAAAGACCTGAGTTTGGATCTGTTGCTTTCTACTTTGTTCTGTCCTTCTGCTGCCCAGGGTCCTCATGCCTCAAGTGATGGTGAGGACAGCAATGAGAGGCACATTCTTGCACTGGAGGCACACAAAGTCCCACCAAACTGACCTCCTTTCACATCATGCTCTAATTTTCTTCTTGGGAGAAGAAAACTCTAGGAAAAATCTGTGCTCAGGCCAGTCTCTTGCCTGGAAAGAATTGTTGTATTTTGTTTTTTACTTTTTGGGGGGAGGGAGCGCCACCCAGCTCCAAAATAAATTCACACACAGAGGCTTATTCTTAATTATGAATGCCTGGCCTTAGCTTGACTCAGTTTCAAGTCAGCTTTTCTTGACTTAAACTATCCCACCTACCTTTTGCATCTGGCTTTTCCCATTCTCTTACTACTGTAAATCTTACTCTTATGTCGTGGCTTGCTGTGTGTGTAGCTGGGTAACTGGCCCCTGGAATTCTCCACCTTCTCTGGCTACTTCTCTTTTTTCCTCCCAGATTTTTCCTTCTATATATCCTCTCTGCCTGACAGGCCCACCTATTTCTCTCTCCTTCCTCGCTATTGGCTGTTTAGCTCTTTATTAGACCATCTGTTGTTTTAGACAGGCAAAGTAACACAGCTTCACAGAGTTAAACATATACAACATAAACAAAAGTAACACACCTTGAAATAATATTGTACTACATTTCCCCCTTTTGTCTAAATAAAAAGAAAGGTTTTAACTTTAACACAGTATAACTACATACAACAAAAACAGTTATCAAGAATTAATTTACAATATTCTCTACATTTGTAGTTAGCATATTCAGAGAAAACAATGCATTATCTATCCTATATTAGTGAGTCCAACATTTCATACCTAACTTACTTCCTATCATAACTAAGAAAAACTGCAACTATAACTATCTAGTCTTCAATTCCATCAAAGACCCAGAAGGATGTAATATTACCTAACAACAGAGACATTTGGCTGCTGGAAAGTCACCCAAAGTTCCTCTGTAACATTGGGGCATCCATCTTCAGCTTACAGGCCTAGAATATGTGGCAGACTTTTCTATGAAGCAGGAATTTTGGACTGTCCTGCCTTATTTTGGTAAAGTTTTTCAGTCACTTTCCTCTGTGTCCTGCAGAATGTCTGGCAGACTCTTCTGTGAATCAGGAATTTTGAAGGACTGTCCTGCCTTGTTTTGGCAAAGTTTAACAGTCCTTTTCCAGTGTGTCCTGCATGTCCAGTCTGCTCAGCACAATTTCAGCAGTCAAAGGCAAGAACAGTTTCTTTGCCCAGTGGCAAACACTGTATATGTTTCTACTCTTGTCTAAAGGGTTTTTTTATATCAATGCAAATTTAAGGTTGTTTTTGTTACAACATATTGTATCTGTGCTTCAACTCTTGTTTAAGGTATTGTACCTATGCAGTTTATTTAAAAATATAAGATAAAAGTTCTAGGTTTTGAAATCTATTATTATACAATATATAGGACAATCAAGAAACATAGGTCAGTAGTTAGTCATTTATAACAATCAAATTTGTAGATATGTTAGGTATGCTTTCCAGATCATATAGAGAGATATATTTTATATAGATAGATGGTCTTCAAACCTTTCAAGACCTACAGAATATGGCATTTAAAATGTTTTGTTAACTTTGAGTTTTTCATGGCAATGAGACACATCTGCTCCTGGCAGCACCAATTTACTTCAGAGAAAATGATAGGCATTGAAGAAACTCATTATGAAGTTTGCTTTCATTGTGGCAAGGTTAGCCACTGGGCAAAGAAACTGTTCTTGCCTTTGACTGCTGACAATGTGCTGAGCAGACTGGACATGCAGGACACACAGGAAAAGGACTGTTGAACTTTGCCAAAACAAGGCAGGACAGTCCAAAATTCCTGCTTCATATAAAAGTCTGCCACATACTCTAGGCCTATAGGCTGAAGATGGATGCCCCAATGTTACAGAGGAACTTTGGGTGACTTTCCAGCAGCCAAATGTCTCTGTTGTTAGGTAATATTACATCCTTCTGGGTCTTTGATGGAATTGAAGACTAGATAGTTATAGTTGCAGTTTTTCTTAGTTATGATAGGAAGTAAGTTAGGTATAAAACGTTGGACTCACTAATATAGGATAGATAATGCATTATTTTCTCTTAATATGCTAACTACAAATGGAGAGAATATTGTAAATGTAATTCCTACTTGATTTTATATATATATGTATATATATACATATATATACACTACATTCAAGTTAAAACCTTTCTTTTTATTTAGACAAAAAGGGGGAAATGTAGTAGAATATTTTAAGGTGTGTTACTTTTGTTTATGTTGTATTTGTTTAACTCTGTGAAGCTGTGTTGCCGTGCCTGTCTAAAACACCTGATGGTCTGATAAAGAACTGAACGGCCAATAGCAAGGCAGGGGAAAGGATAAGGGGGCTGGCAGGCAGAGAGAAGATATAGAGGGAGAAATCTGAAAAGTGGGATAAATCCAGCAGCCAGAGAAGGGGGAGGACTCCAGGAGCCAGCCACCCAGCTACACACACAGCAAGCTGTGGAGTAAGAGTAAGATACAGAAGTAAGAGGATGGGAAAAGCCCAGAGACCAAAGATAGGCAGGACAATTGAAGACAAGGAAAGCTGGCTAGAAACTAAGCCAAGATAAGGCAGGGCATTTATAAGTAATAAAAAGCCTCTGTGTGTGAATTTACTTGGGAGCTGCCTGGTGGACCCCCCCCCCCCAAAGAGTGAAAAACAAATAACAACAATAAAGAATCCTACATTTGATCTTTCCCTTGACAACTGTAGATGCTCGGTCTGGCAGGCTCAGTTCAGATTTTACCACATCAGGAATACTCTGGAAGCCAGAGGTCTGTTTGTGTCCTCTCCATATTCCATGTGACCCAGTAGAGTGCTGAAGTGGGGCTCAGATTGATTCAAGAGAGATGATTGCTAAATATTCTGGAGATTTTTGAGTTTGCAAGGGGTAAAAGAGTTTATCATCAGTCATGGAAGCTGGAAGATGCTACTCATTGGTACTTTGAGTTTTGGAAAATGGTTTAACAATAATCACTTCATGCATTTTCTTTGTTGTATGTATCACAATGTTAACCATGCAATCCTTTCATTACTTATGTTAGGTCTGCCTCTACCTCCGTCACCAGCCTGGGGGCACAGGAAAGCCCTAAGTACTATTCCCCTTGGGGTTAACAGTCAATAAAATTGCCCACGGAATGGAGTTACGGGGTAATACAGTGTCTGCCACCTCTAGGCGCTTTGCAGCTGAGAGAGCATGTTTCCTGGTTGACTGTGGTTGCCTACCCTCATAACTTGGTAAAATATAAAGAATTCAGATAATGCAGCCCACATGGCTTCTCTGAAATGAAACACCTGGGCCTGACTCAACAGCTGGGCTTCAGAAAGTCTGAGCTCTGACACTCATCCTAGTGCTTCAAGCCCTGAGAGTGACCTTCATGGCCACCAGGTCCCCAAATACCCAGAAAGTGAGTGACTCCCTTTCCTTTCTCAATGGGAGCCAATTTCCACCAAAATCCTACTCCTGACAAGAATGAACCTTGTCTCTGCACAGAGGTTTGATGGAACCAAGGGAAGTAGCATGTCTAGAAGCTTGGCTACTTGTCAGAGGGGATGAGATAGTTCTGGGGGTACAATGAGCCAAGTCCCTGTCTCAAGGACCAGTCACTGACTTGTGGTAAGTGGAGGATGATGACCTCCTAGAACAATGTTAACCACAGTATCCACAAAGATGACTGAATCGCCTAAGCCAATCAGGGGAGAAGACCTCCCACCCAGGTCCTTTAAATCTTCATTTTTAAGTGCAATTTTAAAGATGGACAGCACTGGCCAAAAAACCATCCAAAGTGCAAAAGGAGGACAGTACTCAGAAGTGAAGTTGCAGACAATTGAGGCCCTTCCAGAATGGACATCCAGACCTCAGTGTCTCCCGTTATCCTGGGAGCTCAGGAAGTGATCAGCTTCTCTCATCATTGGGATTGAAAAATCCCAAATAATGAATCCAAGCAACAGAGCCAAGGCACAGCCGTGCCCCCTCCCTTTAACTTCCCAAAGCTCAGCTGTGCCCTATCTCTCCTCACCCTCACATTGGTAAATCTTAACCAATAATGCTCATCTCCACTCCCAGGTACCCAGCAATGGGAACCTCAAACCTGGGTGTTCCTACAGATTGCCTGGGAACCTTATTGAAGGGCAGGCTCTGACTCAGTAGACCAGGCCTGAGACCCCACATTTCTGCCACATTCTCAGGCAGTGTTTGAACCATCCTACACTTTGAGTAGCAGGTCTCAGAGAACACACTCGCAGAAGCAAATGTCACAGAGAGGAGGTCAGAGAACTCCTGACATCTCCCTCGCACCTGCTCTGGGCTCTGACTATGTACTTACTTTTACTTATCACCTCCAAATTTCTAGAAAAGAGAGACAATAAGAAAATCTAGAATGCATAGCTAACCTCACTCATTCCTTCTCAGTGTGCTGGCAACATGAGGAAACAAGTTAAGGACTACACAGTATTCTCAAATCCAGAGTGCTATGATCTACTTACTTAAGAGTACCTTCTCAGAGGACAGAAAAATACTTCCTAATCAGCCAAGGTCCCTATAACTATTTGGAATCAAGGGCTGCTATGACCATCACACATTCCAGCACTCCTAAGCTGCTCCTTTCTCTGCTTTTCTTTGCTAAGTTGTTCTTGTTCAAATATAAGAGATGCAGGGACACAGTACTCCCCCCATGGCCTTCGCTGAAACTGAATCATCCTTTTAATGGGCTGGTGTCAAACCTGTGGCTTAGTTGATCTGGGCCCATGAATGTCAGGATGCTTTACTAAGATCAATCGACTCTCACTCCTAAATTGCATGTGACAGCCCAGCCCATGTTGGTTGAACAGGCCAGGGCATTTTTAGCTCTGGTTCTGCAGGTTGGAGCTAAATTCCCTTCTTTCTCTTGGGGTGCCAGCTGGGGGCGTCTACATAGATGGGGCTGCTCTCCTTCAAGTCTCCTATATTTAACAGGGCCCTAATTACCCACAGGTCTCTGAGTGAGGAGGGCTGATGAGCAGTTCAAGCTCCCTGCATAGAAATAGCCTCAGAATAGTTGCGGTGTTGTTTCTAATTGCAATGGATGAGCAGACTGGCTCATTAATCCTCCTCTAGCAAGCATGCAAACCAGCTGCCCCAGAATAGCCCTGAGCTCAGCCAGCCCACAGCCAGCTTTGGGGCTGCTGGTTTTGTACATATTTGGAGAAGGAAAGATGTCCCCAGGGATGAGAAACGTGTTGGTGGGGGAAGTGAGGAACATTCTATAGATCCTGGGATCTTAGGTTAACACACAAGAACACAGTGTGGAAAAGTGCAGGGAACCACATTCGATCCAGGCAGGAGTGATCTCCAGAAGTTATGGCAGGACTGTAATGTGTCCCTCAAATGTCCTCAACCTACTCCGATTTCTCTTACTTTTTGGTGTTAATATTTTATTCTTTCATTGCTTGGATCGAGGATCTAGTATCAGTTTGTCATACCGTAGGGAGAGTTCATCCATTACAGGTTCTCACAGGAGGCTAGCTTTGTAAGTGACAAAGATCATTTCCTGTTAGACCCCTCAGTGACTTTAGGAGATGAGCAAGGGCAGCCATCATTCTCATTCTATGGGGGAAGTGGGACACAGCAGGTGATGGGCTGAGGAGGTGGTTAACAACGTCAGATCTTAGAGAAGAAGCCAGACCTTTTCTGGGGTTAACAGAAATACAGCACCTTGGCTATGGTCCAGACGATGTGGCGGAAGGAGAAGTCATTGTCTTTGGTCAAGTTGCTTAAATATCTCAGAGACCCAAGAGCGTCATGATTAGAGAAGTAACCCACAACAGGTAGGAAAGAGGGAAAACCCCTTGACAGCTCCCAAGCTATCTCCCACCTTCCTTAGGGAAGGAGAGGAGTCTTCCAGAGTCCTTGAGGTGATAGGTGGACTAGCTTTTTCTCTTCCTCTTCCTCTCCTTCTTCCCCTTCCTCCCCTCTCTGTGCTTTCCTTCACCACCTGTTCATGAAGATAGCCTAGGAACATTCCAGGCTATATGGAAGATACAGTAATATGGCAGTAAAATTTCCCAGAATTCCTAGCTCTAGTAGCTATATTCAACTATCTTGTCTATCCAACTGTTTCTACACTGTAGACGCGATGAAGAAAGCTTAACAGGTTGTGACAAGCGTACAATAGTCACCGCACAGGACAGACACATCCCACCCCTGGAAAGTAGGCATCACCACACCTGTTTTTTGTAGGCGGTACATGGAAGCTCCATCAAGTCCACTTCCTCACTGTCAGTGCCCTGTGGATGGGGACAGCACCTGGAATGGGAAGTCTGCTCCGACTCACCCGAAGCCCTGGCTCTCTCATAGCAGTGCTGAACTTTCTCTTCTGTAAACAGACCTGGGCTTCCTTCGATGCTTGGCCAGCTGGAAGCAAGGGGCTGAGGCTAGCTGTGCCTCTGACAATGCTCATCACTGACCTTCCAATGCTCCTATCCTCCATGCTTACTATGCACATTCCATTAGCTGTCACGGCCATGGACCTCCCAAAGCTCCGGAAGTCCTTGCCCAGAAGGCTGAGATGTCTGGAGCAGGGGTCATGCCACTTTAGCATGATCTGAAATGTGTCTCTGTTCAGGTCCCACCCTTTGAGCAGACACTCTGTTGTGTGTCATCAGGATGTTCTCTGGGATAGGCTGGAGCTATTCGACTCCTCAACATGCCAGCTCCGCAGAAGTTTAAGGAATGTGTTAGCTGACGGTGGCTATGCACCTTAAAGAGACGGGACCTATTCTCTTAGAGGGAATAAAAGTCTCACATCAACAGGTTAAACTAGGCTGCACTCACCTTAGGGACGACACTCTGTTCTTTCCCTTTCCCAGTTCTATAAACTGCTGGAGTTCTCTGGCATTCCTTGGCTTTTGGCCACATTACCACTCTGTCTTACCATCCTTACCTCCAGATGTGTCTAGTCCTCTTCTGCCTGTTTTATATACTCAACTTGTGAGGCTTTACTGGACCTTCAATCGTCCATAATAAGCTGTTCAAGAGCCTTCACCAAATCCAGCCTGCAAACTCTAATCCAGAAGGAAGCAATCACCGGCGCCATGAAGCCAGGCTTGCTGTCTTGAGATGGAGAGTGTGAGCACCATCCATCTCACTCCAGGGAGTTCTGAGGAGAGACACCCACACAGTTCCTCTTCCAGGGGCTCAGTCCCCAGGTGATTTAGAAGGATGGGTAACCCACTGCATTGCAAACCACAACCTATGTATACAAAGGTCCCAAGAGAACTGAATATGGCAGGCACTGAGGAGATTTGAGAAATCCTTAGTCAAGTTTCATGCCCTGGGTATCTCTTGGGTGGGAGGGAAGCTGAAGGTGGGAGCTAGTCAGACAGAGGCCACCTAAAGACACTAAAAAGAAGTGGAGGAGACCAAAAGGGGGTGCAGGGCTGAAGGAGGGTGAAGAGCAACATCAATTTGCTTCGGTCCATGCATTACGTGTTTGCTGGACAGGATTGTGCCTTCACACACATGAACTTGTGAACTCATAGAGGCTAGCTTACGTGTGCAAGACCAAAGTCAAGCCAGTTAAATTCCAAGCTTGGATGGGGGAGGGGCTATTGGCAGTTGATGGCTGCTGGGAGCTGGAGAGTCAGTTTCCTTCAGGGATGCAGCTCCTGAGAGGCTACACATGTCCCAGTAGGTGGTGGCACACACATGCGTATACAGGCATCTCTAAGTGGACTCTGTGTGCTTAAAACACAAGCACATGAAGATGAGAGGGAGAGCTAACGGGGAGAGGATGCAAGGGTGCTTGGAGGGGAGCGAAGCAGAGACTGATTCGATCAAAATGTGCTACATGCGTGCCTAAAACTCTCAAGGAAGTGACTCAGAGCTATCCTCTAGAATGAGGTATGCCCCACTCTGTCCGTGTGTTCCACCAAGTGGCTTGAGCTTTTTGACTTCCTCTATCCCTAAACAAGTAGTGATGGGGCAACTTCTACCTCAGGACGATCCTACAAAGGTGAAGGTGGTGTGTGCAGTATGGATTGTAGACGCATGGTCTATGGTAAATATACAGCACATGTAAATCCCACCCCCCCCATTGGGCATAGTCTACCCCATAAAGATGTCTATTGTGAGTCATTTTTTACATGTTTATGTGTGTGGTATATATATATATATATATATATATATATATATATATATGTGTGTGTGTGTGTGTGTGTGTGTGTGTGTGTGTGTGTGTGTGTGTACATGTGGGGTTTTGTGCATGTGTGTGGGTGCATGTGTGTGTCAGTGTGCCTGTACATGTGTGAAATAGGTGGAGGCCTGTTCTCCCACCTTATTCATTAAGGCAGGGTCTCTCAATCAAACCCAGAGCCACCAATATGGCTAGTCTCCCTCTTCTGTCCTCAGGAGGCACTGCACACACACACACACACACACACACACACACACACACACACACCGGCACATACACATATACACACAAACTGGCACACACGCATGTACACATAAATGATTTTTTTAAAAAGAAAAGAGTGTTAACAATATCACTCTTAACCCGATAATATGTTGTTTTTTAAAAAAATAAGGCACATGAAAACGTCCTTACAGCTTTTCTGCTGGGATTTCATGTTTCAAAGGAGCAGATTTGTCATACCCACCTCTCACCTGGCCATCCAGGGGCATAATTAAGAATACATAAGTCATATTTCCCTACTGAGAAAAGAGAGTTCCAGGGTAGTGTGTCTGTGTGGTATTTGCTAGAACAGTTGTGTGCATGTGTGTATCTCCATCATTCTCCAGTTTCGTTCTGTGATTCAGTTATCTCTTACCAAACCTGGAGCTCACCAGTGGCTAGATGCATTGGCCAATGAGCTTCAGGGGCCTGCCTGTGTTTGTCTCCCAGCACTGAGGTTACAGATAGTTATCCCAGGTGTTTATGGGAGTGCCAGGGATATGAACTGAGCTCCTCATGTTTGTGTGGCTGACATACTGATTGAGGCATCCCCAGCCAGTCCCAGGATCAACTAAAGGTCATACATGATAGAATTGAAGTACTCTGTAAGAGGAGATCATATTAGTCAAGCTGTGGTGTTTGTACTATTGAAAATGTACGTCATAAATCAGGCTAGACCTGAATATCATATGAGTCATATGGTTAATACATATGAGTCATATACTTTCTACACTCAGTCCTGCAGCCCTTTCTATGTTGATATATTCCATTATGAAATATTTGAAAGTGACATTTGGTCACATCACTCCTATTAGAAAAAAAAAAAAAGGACTTTAAATAGTGAGAATTTGTCAAGCTAAATGTCATAGCAAAAAGAGCTAATTTCAAGATAAAAGTGTTCCAAAATACTAATTATCACATAAAAATCTCGGGTGTTTGACATTAGTATCAAATACTCTGAGTTACATCCCTTTGATTAATAGATTATTTTTATTTCTGAGAAAATAGCTAACCCACAGCAAAGCTAGGAAAACTATAGTTTGTTGGTTAGTAATTATTTCAACTCAATACTGACGGCCTCTAAACGCATCCTCGGAACCCCAGAGTACTTTATTATATATCGGGTTTGCTTAATGCTTACTCCATGTTTATTGTACTGACAAAAGGAAAGTTCCTCAGAGACTGACATTTCACATCACCAGTAGTGTTCACTGGCTCATCAAGGACATTCTTGTTTAAAAGGTGTTTTTTTTTTCTGAGCTGGGAATGTGAATATGGGCCTTGGGATAATAATAACTATTAATATGATTTACTATCAGCGTCTCGGTTTGTGCTCAGTCCCAGCCATTTTACTCATTGTTAATTTTGTACCATTTGTATAAATATCAATACAGTCAGAGGGATGGTAATGCTTTGGGATTATTGTGAAGAAGATTCATAACTAATGGCTTCTTTAGAGGGTCTCAGGACTGTCAGAGGGTTTCCTTGGATCTCCTTAAGAACATCTTGTTGAGGTGGATCGATGGCTCAGCAGTTGAAAGTCTGCACTGCTCTTGCAGAGGATCCGAAGTTAGTTCCTCCACCCACATGGACTGCTCACAACACCTGAAACTCAAGCTCAAGGGGATGGGATCATAGGCCATCTTCCAGCCTCCGTGTGGACCTGCACTCACATGAACACACACACACACACACACACACACACACACACACACACACACACACACACAGAGAGAGAGAGAGAGAGAGAGAGAGAGAGAGTTAAAAAGAATGTCTTGTCTATCTATAGTAGTATTATTTGAAGGACTAAGAGTTATATTCAAAGGCAGTTACATAAGCCGCTAGTTTCAAAACTAGTGCTAAAATTCAGATTTTATTGTCCCAAGGAGAGATATAGTCCAAGAGCAACAGACACCAAAACCATCAAGTATCCTTCGGTATGACACAAAGTCTGCTGAACCATTTGCCAGCGATGTCCTGGAAAAGAGCCATTACATCCCACTAATAGTCCTTTACAGCTCCTCTCAGAGATTAGAGCTGGTATTAATGAATTATAAATTGGTCCAGAGGAGTGATTCTTTTAACACTACTATAAAACAAGGAGAAAGGTTACCTTCTGCAATATACGGACTTGAATAGTATTTAGAATCTGTCAGTATGTGTGTGCATGTGGGATGAGTGGAATAGATGCCATATCTATGTGTGTATATGGAAAGGAAGGAATACACACACACACACACACACACACACACACACACACACACACGCACACACACGCACACACGAAAACATGTATACATACATATATATATATATATATATATATATATATATATATATTTCCCTGTGGAACCAAATATAAGAAGTATCACATGAGTCTATTAGCAACCATTAATCACATGCTACGACAGTAAAGAAGGCTGCTTGGAATTGTTGGAATCCCCTATTACTGGGTTATCTCTAGACTTCAATATGAAACAAGATAAAATTCCTTTGGAATGTCAAATGGTCTAACAACAGGAACATGTCACTGTCTGCTGCATGAACTATACCAGAGGTCGTTAGCAGAAGTGTATGATGGAGTAAGGAAGAAACAGAAATTCAAGCAGAAGACTGTATTCTGTGAGAATGACTCCTCATCCACTGAGTCACAGAGGCATAAGGACAGCACCAAGAAGCACAGTGGCCACTAGTGAAGAGCCTCCACAGACACCCAGTAGCCTGGATAGAGTTGTGTGGTCCTTAGAAAAGAAGGAGTGCTCCTTGCTAAACAGTCTAGTTTTGCTTAACTTTCTTGGTACCATCTTTTTCTGATACTTTGTCCTTCTCCTGTCAGAAGCTCCATTAGCATTCATGTGGGGTTTGAGAGTGTAGCTGGCTTGACTTCCCAACAACCCTGGAAAACTTCATTTGCCTTGCAACTTATCAGACTTTTCCTGGCTTTTCTGGGGGCTAACCTAAGGTCTTGCCTGTCATGTGCTACTATAATAAGAGACTCGAGGCTGTATAACTCTACAGAAAAGAAAGGGTTATTTTAGCTCATAATTATGGAGACCCATGAATATGCCTGTGGCCTCAGCTTCCAGTAAAAGTGCATATGGAAGAGAGATGTCACATGCAGAGTTAGGGAGCAAAGTAGGACTTGGCCTTGTTCCTTTATAACACCCTCTCTTGGACGCTAATCTAGAACCTAGAGACTTGACTTACTCATAAGACCCAAAATGAAGCCATTCGTCTGCATGGACTCTTGGTGACTTATCTTCCATTGGGATTTATGTTTTCCAAAATTTCTCCACCCCAACATCACCACATTGTGGACCAATCTTCTAAAACAAGAAATTTGGCAGGTGTGTGGGGGTTAAATTCAAAGCACATCTAACCCATAGCAAGTAGAGTGGGAGGTGACATCAGAGTCCTGAACCCTGCCTGGTGACCTAGGAAACTACTCCACCTACTTTGTAGAGGTTTCTTTGTCCAGAAGCAAATTACAAATGGTTGTCCATGGTGTAGAAATGAAAGGGGACCTGGCTGGTATCTTGGAAATGGCAAGCACTCAGGTGAACATGATGGAAGATTGAGTGACCAAGAAGGACATCCTGGTGTTCTCACCATCTCTCTAGGACAGTGGTTCTCAACCTTCCTAATGCTGCAACCCTTTAATACAGTTCCCCATGTTGTGGGGACCCCAACCACAAAACTATTTTGTTGCTACTCCATAACTGTAATTTTGCTACTGTTATGAATCGTGATATGCAGGCTATCTAACTGGTGACCCCCAAAGGGGTTGCGACACACCAGGTGAGAACTGCTGCTCTAGGATGGTAAATAGTATATAGACAACTACCCTTTCTCTGTCTCTTTGTTTCTCTCTCAGATTTCTACTTCATTGTTCCCTTTTCTCTCCTGGGATGTTAAAGTTAAAATGGCCTGCCTTCTTAATGATTGATTATTTGAGAATCTCATTTATTCCCCTAACAAATTTTTGCTTAGTGCCACTGTGCTCCTGGCCCTGCCCTAGGACTATGAAATGACAGAAATAGATCATATTGATACTTACTGTGATTTATTTAATGCCTACTTTTGAAGTTCTTGACTTTTCTTTGCTTTTTCTTTTAAAAATCAGGTGTATGTATGTGTGTGAGAGTCTGGGTTTGTGCACATGAGTGCAGTGCCTTCTGAGACCAGAAGAGGGCACTGGATCCTCTGGAGCTGAGGTTACAGGGGGTTGTGAGCTGCTGCCCCACAAGGATGCTAGGAACTGAACTCAAGTTCAGTATGAAAGAGCGGTATGTCCTCCAAAACACTGAGCCATCTCTCTAGCCTCATGTTCTTGATTTTTAATTTCCTTGTTTCCTCCCTCCCTCTCCATGTATATAAAAAAAAAACCATGAAAAGTACATTCAGCACCCATGATCTCATGTGACTTAATGGAAATGCATTTCTTGACTAGTAACCCTAACTCTGAGGAATGTTAGGGATCCCAGCAGTAGCTCCTGATGGATTCTGTCCAGGCTATGAGTAGTTCAAAGAATGGGTTTCAGCCACGCTCCCTGGAGCAAGTACAGCCCACTGTCCTTAAGCGGACTCCCATAGACACTGGCAGAATTTGGAATTAATAAAGCCATCACGAAGAAATGTGTGAAGTCCCTTGTGTCCCTGGAGGGACATTTGGTTGAGTCATACTCAGCATTAAATTAGGTCCTGGGTTTAACAATTCTTAGGTATTCTTCCTCAAAACAGAAGAGATGCCTAATGCAATTGTACCCTTGTCCTTCAGAGTGACCTATCAATGCACTATCAATGACACTAACATGTTTTTATCATGAAAGCTGAAGCCACCATGAGGTGCCCTGGAAGAACTTTTTCCAGTGGTCTTCCTTCCTTCCTTCCTTCCTTCCTTCCTTCCTTCCTTCCTTCCTTCCTTCCTTCCTCTCTCTCTCTCTCTCTCTCTCTCTCTCTCTCTCTCTCTCTCTCTTCTTTTTTTCTTGTTGGTTTTTTCACAGGGTTTCTCTGTGCAGCTTTGGAACCTGTCCTGGATCTCACTCTGTAGACCAGGCTGGCCTTGAACTCACAGAGATCCACCTGCCTCTGCTTCCTGAATGCTGGGATTAAAGGCATGCGCCATCACCACCTGGCTCAGACAATGGTCTTAGCCACTGAGCCATCTCTCTAGACCCTACACTTGACGTTTAAATGACTTGTGGCAATACAGGGTGATGGAAGCAAAATGCTTTTGAGTAAACAGAGCTTCACTGATACACATGAAGTGAAGAGGCTTCACCTGCCCAAACTTGAAATGGCAGTGCTTTTTGGGGGGATGAGCTGGGTAATGGGCTGTAGGAGAGGGGCAGTTGTTTAACATGTGACATTTCACAGCTGTTCACAGCTGGAAATGAAGTGGAATATGACTGATAACTGTCAGGGTCCCAGACTAGGATCTATCAGCTTTGACTGCACACCTCTCTTTGCCAACAACATTGAGATGCCCCATTGGGAGAGGATTTGGGCATTTCAAAGGAAAATGCCTGCATTTCCTCTTCCTTTGGCTTTCATTGGTTGTGTCTATGCAGGCAGGAAGTGACATAGAAAGATTGGAAAATGGAGATGTCAGAAAGTGAAGTGGGTATTGTACCAGCTCTGTCTTCTGGCTACTGAGAGTCCGAAGACTCCTGGATTGCATCTGCCTACTTGTTTATTGACAGCATTCTTTCTCCATTTAAGGAGGAAAGGGATGTGCATAAGAAAGTTTGTACAACTGTGACCAGGTACCTGGAAAATCCAGAAAGGGTGTGTTTGGGCGTGCTGTTTCAGGAAGCTCAGCTTATGAGTGCCTGGGCAGGACATCATGGCAGGGGAAGTGTAGTGGAGGGACATCTTTACTTCATGACAGACAGAAAATAGAGAGTGAACTGAAGACCAGGTATAGCCAGGCATGAGCAGTCCAAGTCTGAACCTGTGGGGAACGTTTCAGATTCAAACCCCAGTAATTACCAACGTAAGACCTAATGACCGTCATCAGTGTACTCCAGCAGGGATGTCAGTGAACACTGGTAGGCTGCTGGTCTATCTTCAGATGTCAGATGCTCACATTTCTTCTGATTGTAAACAATATTTTTGAGCCACTTTCCAAGGTTTATCTTAGCCCCGTGTTTTCACAATAACTTTCACTTTTTCCCCCTTCCCTGTGCCGTACGCCTCTTGAATGTACTCAGTACACATCCAGGCTTCCAGAGGGAAACTGGCCTCTCATCATCTCTTGCCCAATTCCAGATTTTTGGGGACGTGACATTGAGCAGCACAGCTGGCTCATGACTCCATGCCATGACTCAGTGGGCAGTGACCTGAGTCAGTTCAGGGGTAGAAGTTCAGAGCAACAAATTTTAGTCAGTGGCTGGGCTCACAGGGCTGTTGCCATGTGGTTTTAGGGCAAAGAGAGTTCCCAGAAAAACTGTATGTGTTGTCAGGTGGTAAACTGTCTGAGCAGAACTCCACGGGGCACCACCTAGCTTAGAGTGTTGCTGTTCCGTTTGACATGAGTCTCATTAACGCAGGAAGCATTGGGTCAGGCAGTCACTCATCTCTTTTTCCTCTTCTGGACAGTGTGGTCTTCACTCCGGCTGTCAGAGGAATCCACT
This sequence comes from Peromyscus attwateri, assembly GCA_902168425.1. Classification (NCBI taxonomy): domain Eukaryota; kingdom Metazoa; phylum Chordata; class Mammalia; order Rodentia; family Cricetidae; genus Peromyscus; species Peromyscus attwateri. Next base: position 7,082 of record CABHPP010148154.1, on the reverse strand, counting down.
TGGACCAATTATCTGTCCATGCCAATACCTTCCCAGTGCTGTTTACAATCAGGGTTTATAGGGGGCAACAGAACAGTATATTTAAAATCAATAGAAACACACTATGATATGAAAATAATGGGCAGAGAGTGAACACGAAAGAGAACCTTTAGAGGCTGCCCCAGACGGCCTTTAGCTTCCGCACCTGTAGATGTTCAATCCTGGTAAAAGCTTGATTCTTACTATGAGGTCTCAGCTCCCCTTCTCCAACTAGACTGCCGAAACTCTGTCCTTTGGCTGTCTAAATTCTAGAACCGTGTCTGCGACCCATCTAGTTTACTATACAGGTAACTACAGTGTGACTCTCTTCAACCAATAGCAGGAGAGACACCAATTTGGCATTAACTCAATTGCATCTAGCTAAGCCGCATGTGCTCTCTCTCCAGCCAGCTCACTCGGAAGCTCTGTCCTGTGCTCCTGCTCCTGCAGGGTTGAGGTCTCTTTGATCTTATCAGGGGCGCACCTGCAGGATGTAGGCTGGCTCTGCAAGCTCATTCGCAAGCTCATTGGAGACAGCTGCTTACAAGCATCTGCTCTTCATACGGAGGCTCCACATGCAAAGTGGAGAGTTAATTTTGAGGACACCAGGGGAATCTCCACCAAGGCTGTGGTTAAGGACCCCTCCTTCCTTTCTCCCCACCCCCTCTACCTACCTCGTATTAAGATTTACATCTTTGAGCTTCTTTAGAAGCCCCGCTGTCAGCACAGATGTTTTATCGCATTTCCTATAACAGAAAGAGGAGCTTTCAACCCTCACTGTGCAAAAATGTAAAAGACCAGGAACCTCCTGCATCTTTCACTCACACACTCTGCTTTGGACCAGAGTGACTGGTGCAGTTTCAGTATGAGATGCCCTCTCAGGCCTATGTGTTGAACACTTGGCCCCCAGCTAGTGGCACTATTTTGAGGGTTCTGGAAACTTCAGAACATGGGACCTAATTGAAAGAGGTAGGTCTCTGGGGCACCTGCTTCCCACTCAGTAATAAAGTAAGCCACCATGATGTTTTCACATAGGACAATGGTACGAATAACTGTGGATGAAACATTCGGAAAGCACAAGCCAAAAGAACTCTTTTTTCTTTTTCAGTTGTCTATGTCAGGGATTTGGTGACGGCAGCAGAAAAGCAACCAACACAGTAATGATTCCTAACAGTTAAATCTCAATTTTGGAGCTCATAGATTGAAGAAGAATTAGACAAATTATGTCTATTATACCAATAGGACTTTATATCTTGAGACAGACTTAGCACTCTTGAAGACGAATTATACATCTATGGGCAGCAGCGAGTGCTCAGACTCTTCAGTCAGCCCGACATCGCTGTTGGTTCTACTTTGCTCATCTCAATTTACTCTGGCAGCTGCCTGGTGGAGTTGTTATGAACGAGTTCTCAGTCTCCCAGAAGCCTGTAGAAAGAGAGGTCATGTTTTCCATCCTGCAAGAGAAGAATCGTATGGGAAACTTCTCAAGACTTAGCAAGATGAAGGATTTGATTGCAAACATAATATATGCCCACAAAACATGACATTTGAAGTAGAAAACTAGAAAAAAAAAAAACCTTACTCTTTATGTCCAGTATCATGGTTTATTCCCTAACCTGTATTCTAAGATCTTCTTAGATCCAATAGCCGCCATGTTGCTTACACACTTTTGTAATTAGGCCTCTTGTTTAACATAATATCAAAAGTATTTCTGGAGTTAGCAGTTTTAATGGCCACTTGAAATGATTTTAGACTGCAGCTGTTTACTAAACGTGATACATTGTTAAGGATTAAGGAATTTCTGTTATTTTCACAAGTATGAATATTCCCGGGGTATCTTTCAAATTGAAAGCATGATACAAGCCGCTAATTATCACCCCCTTTGGCTATACTGCCTCTTCGCTCTTCTCTTCCAAGCCATTCTCCTGCTTTTTTCAAGTTGCTCTTTTACCATTGGCTGGCAATATAATGTCATCATTATATAAAGTTTGTGTATTTCTTGTTGACTGTACATGCCCCTGAGCCCTTGTCTACAGAGCAAATAGTGTGTAGCATTTGGGTGGCTTTACTTGCTAGTCCATAAGGCTCTACTCATCAAAGGACTTACTACATAATTGAGCTCATGTTTAGCATCAGTACTTTCTTGGAGGAAGGAGAAAGGAGTGATATAGCTTTGCTTTTTCTTTTTAATATTTATACGTGTGTGTGTGTGTGTGTGTGTGTGTGTGCCTGTGTGCATATGCCAACTATGTGCAGGTACCCATGGAAACAGAAGACAGCAGCTGCTCCTCTGGAACTGGAGTTACAGGTGATTGAGAGCCATCATGGGTGCTGGGAAGTGAACTCAGGTTGTTTGGAAGAGCATCACCTACTCTTAACACTGAGCCCTCTCTCCAGTCCCAATTGTCTTGATTTCTTTCTTTCTTTCTTTCTTTCTTTCATTCTTTCTTTCTTTCTTTCTTTCTTTCTTTCTTTCTTTCTTTCTTTCTTTCTTTCTTTCTTTCTTTCTTTCTTTCTTTCTTTTGAGACACAGTCTTGCTGTATAACCTAGGCGGGCCCCAAACCTGTTGCCCTCCTAACTCAGTCTCATGAGTGCTGGAATTAGAAGTGTGCAACACAAAACATGGCTATTGCTGTTCTCCCTTTTTCTTCTTTATTTCCTTCAGTTCTGGTGTTGGAACCCAAGACCTCGCACATCCAAGCAAGCACTTGACCATTGAGCTGTACCCCCAGATTCTATTACTGTTTTTTAATTCTTCACTAAACCAAGTTGTGGCTTTCTGGTTCCTGACTGTGAATTAACCTCAATTTATGACAACAGGTGCGTAGCCTGGCATGGTACCCTTCCTTACTCTCATGATGTCACGGTCTGTGGCTCCCTTCAGTGGGTGGCTTCCTGTCTCAATATCTATAGTTTAGACACATGTGTTACTGAGACAGCACACCACAGCAATTTACAAATATAATGCTTTAATGAGAGATCCCAGAATGGACATTTCACCAATCTCTTTATCCAAGATCAAGTCATTCAGTCCACATTTCTTCACTCTGGGACTCTGAGAGGCTTCATTAATTATTGAAAATAAGATTTTCCTGTGAGCATTTCTCATTTGTTTGAGACTTTCTGCCTACTATAAAGACTAGGTGTTAAAAAGGCCACCAGACAGTGGCAAACAGAGCTCTGAAATCTTGAGAAATTGGTTGTGTTTTTAAAGGCGAAGCCACTAAATCCAATTACCAGAAGCAGCGGCATGGAAGGACAGGCTCGGGTCCAATTAAAGGATAATCCTACTGGTGGTGCTACTGCAAGGGTTGTTTTCAAGCAATAAGGTGGGAAAGGAAGGGAAGTCGGGGTGGGAAACAGAGCTATTGCTTGTGATCCTTCTTGATGACGGGAGCTCATCTGTTCCCATCTGCGCCTGCCTTCCTTCAGGTCCTTGTGACCCACCTGAACGCAGGCAGCAGCCAGGGTCCAGCCCAATCTTCAGAGCATATGAGCTCACACATTGACTTGAAGCTCATTTTCAAAGCTCTAATGCATTTTCACTTATTTATTAGTATTTACAATGTGTACTATATGTATGCATGTGAATGTGAATACATGCATGCCATGGAATTACAGGCATGCTCAACTCTAAAATGCACTTCCCTCTTTTTTTCTCACTTTGTTCTTAACTTTTCAATGTATCTGACTTTTAGAAATACAGCAAAATAGAGCTGGAGAGATGGTTCCGTTTGCAGGAACTATCCAGAACAGGCAAATCCCATAAGTCACAAAGCACATGAGTGGTTTCCAAGAGTCAGAAAAGGGAGCTGGAGAGATTTAGACAGCAACGATGGTTATGTGACTCTGTGACTTCATGGACAGACACTACCAGGTTATTCATCTAAAACCAAGGTTTTCTTTTGGTGTGAGTCATATGTTCATTTTATTTTATTTGTTTATTTATTTGTTTGTTTGTTTATGACATGGCATGCCAGAGGCAGAGGCCAACTTGAGGGAATAATTCTCTCCTTTGATCATGTGGGTTCCAGGAGATCACACTCAGATCATCAGGTTTGCGGCAAGTGCTCTTGGTGACTGAACCATCTCATCATCCCTCAATTTTACTTTGATTTTTAAGTTTTATTAGTACATATTAATTATACACAATAATGAATTTGATTATGACATTTTCATACATGTACATAAGGTATTTAGATGATATTCTCCTTTCTTTCTTTTCTTTCTTTCTTTCTTTCTTTCTTTCTTTCCTTTTTTCTTTCCCTCTTTCTTTCTGTTTTTTTTTTTTTAAGTTAGAGTCTTGTGTATTCTAGGGTGGCCTGGAACTTACTATGTAACTGAGGATGACTTTGAACTTTTGATGTTCCTGTCTCCACATTGTAAGTGCTGAGATCACAAGCACATTACACCATATAGTATTGGGAATCCAACCCTAGTACTTGCTCAGGCTAGGCAAGCACTCTACCAACTGAACCACATCTCCAGTCCTATGTTTCTATGTTTTAAAAAGTCTTTCTCCTCTGTTCTTCTGTGTGTCATCTGTACCTTTCCACAGGCATGAGGTAGGAATAGAAGACTCACTTCATCTCACTGCCATTTGAACTTGTAACTTATAATAAATTGTCTCTAGGGTGTGACCTCCCAAAGCAGCCCAAACAAATGCCCTGTGGTATAGAGGGGAAGCCAGTAGTTCTTGTCCTATTCACTTCTGGCAAGATTTCAATGGCTTAGGAAAACATTCACTCACTGAGTTTATTTTTTTTATTAGTTCTTTGAGAATTTCATACAATGAGTTCTGATCATATTCATCCTCCCGCCCCAACTGTCTTAGGTATGGTAGGGTTTCTATTTTTGTGAGGAGGAGGGTGTGATGTATTTGTTCCTCTTAGGTATGAACATTATGCTATCCCATCCTCTGCACCTTGGCCAGGTCCCTGTGTTGACCATCAGTTATTGCAAACAGAGGATGAAAGTTGAGAGGTGCCTTAATCTAAGGATATATGATAAACCATTGGGGGTTGGGTCAATGCTATGTCCATCTAGAAGAATGATAGTAGTAGGTTCTAAGAGCCTATGATCTGTCTAACCATAGTTTTGATTTGTTTTTCCCCAATAACAGTGCCAGGTATGTGTTTCATCCTGGGGAGCAGGCCTTAAATCCAATCAGAAAGTGATTGGTTACTCCTATAATGTTCATACCACTATTGCACCAGCAGGCACAGCTTTCCAGGCCAGTCATCATAGTTCACAGGGTTCATATCCGGGTGTGATTAACGATTACTTTCCTTCTCCAGCAGCAATGAAGTTTCCAGGTCCATACAAGCTTGATTTCTCCATGTTCCTTATGACTCAAATATGGGTGTCTTCAGCAATAGGGTCTTACCTTCAAGTTCTGAAGGGTAATTAGGAACATTGCAAATAGCCTGTAAGCTTTCTATAATACATCTATTCAAATGCATTAAAAAATTAAAATGGAGTTGCCCTATAATTGGGCAACAATGGACCTACTAGCCACCAGAAGCTAAGAAATACAAAGCCCATCCCAGGAATGTGTTACTTCTTTTGGAATTGTTGGCCAGTGAGATCCCAAAGACCCTCAAACTTGCTGAGCTCTTAGTCACCTGGGATCATGTTGAAATGCAGACTCTCATAGCAGATCTGGAGTAGGTGGAGCCTAAGGCCCAGCATTTCTTATAGGCTCCCTAAGGACAGGTGCTAATACCTGTATTCCAGAGAAAGTGCTCTGAGTTGTAAAACCTCAAGGTAACCCAAAGCAGGCATTCTATCTATGAAACCTTAGAAGTGGGGTGCAAACCAGGTCCTGAAGAATGAATATATGGTTTACCAGGCAGGCAATAATGGTGGGTGAAGGAGGTGACTGTAAGGCGGAAGTGAGTAAGACAGGTGCAAGAACTGACTTGGAGAAGGTGGAGAGAATGATGGGAGGAAGTAAACAGTACACCAAGGAACATTGGTGGCCCTTCTATGGCATCTTGATGCATCACACTCAGGAAGTATTGTGAGACAGTGCACACTAGGGCAGAGCTGGCCCGTGAGCTCTTCACACAGTACCTGCAAGGCTGTGCACACAAACTAGGGGAGGAAATGCTTGGGTTTCATGGGTTCATTTCTTCATCTTTTTCCTTATTAGGTCTGAGGTACACGCTTCCTTCTCTTTTGAAGTGGAATCGTGTCCCTAGGTGTAGGTTTTTAAACCTGTCTCTCTCCTCCCTCTTTCTCTATGATGGTGATTGTTCATCCTGACTCTATGGGGCACTAGGAGTTGCTCTTTAGACAAAACCAGCTCCCACGCCTCTGTCTTAGATGCCTTCATTTGATGGGGGAAAAGTGGGGACTGCAGTGTTTGCATCAAGGCCCTGAGGCTACTGGAAGGCATGACCCCTGCTCACTGTCCTTCATCTAACCTCAGTCTCCTTGCTGTAGATTACTGGGAGGAAGGATGGTTGAGCTTCCACAGCCACCCATAGTCTCTCTCATACATTCTCAATAAATGACCATTCCTACTAATGAAAGGTTTCATTAGCATGTGCTAGGTCTATAGCAGTCGCCCACAGCTGTCTATGAAGCTGCAAATCAGCACCCAGCTTACAGGGATAATACATCATCAAGTTCCCACAGGCCTTTGCCCAAGAGTGCATTGGCAGTCTATAACAAATGACCAGGAGATATATGGAGCTCACATTTTGGAGGAGTGGCAGAGTCTCCTTTTTGCCGACAACACACAATTACTTGAGTTCATTTAGAAAGGAACTTTGAAATCAGTGGCTGGGAGTGGTTTGGCAAGAATCACAGAAGCCCATGAGACCATGCTGACCACACAGCATTCTCACCAAGAGCCTTCCTTTGCCAAGAGCTTGATTTTATTTATGTATTATATTTCTTAAACTGATTCAATTATCTTCCCTTTTTATTTTGGCTTACTGAAGTATAATTTTCGTAGACTAGATGTTAGTGAGTGTGACTAATGTATCCAGCAGCACCATCATCCTAGTTATGGGTGTTTCCATCATCCTTCAAAGTACCCACTGAACTCCACAAT